>CM070520.1:16286853-16432751 GCA_036346375.1 Guadua angustifolia
TCCTCTTCTTTCGGCTGATCTGGTGATACCTGGTAGGCATCCGAGCTTCGGGGCTCATGACTGTAGTTGAATCTACCACAGTCGATCGGGGGTAGTCAGAAAGGATCTTTTGGGCATGCTTTGTTAAGATCGGTATAATCAGCGCACATCGCCCGACTTTTATTCTTTGCGAACAAATGGGTTAGCTAGCGGTCGGGATGATACACTTCTTTTATAAAACTGCTTTGCTAAAAGCTCGATGATTTCTTCCTGATGGACTCTCGGTGATCTTGAGCAAATCGTCGAGCCATTTGCTTGATGGGCTTCTCCTTCTTATCAACATTGAGAGAATGCTTGATCACCTCCTAGGAACAGGGCATGTCGGAAGGTTTTCACGCATAAAAATGTCGGTTGGCCCAAAAGAAGGTGACGGCGTCTTCCTATTTGGGGTTGAGTCTGTCGATCAAAGCGGTTTGAGCGAGTTGGATGGGTCGAGATTACCTTCTTAGTCCCTCGTTAGGCTTCATGCTTGCCTTGGCTTGTTTCTTGGTAGGACTTCTCCTTCATCTTGCTATATCTGCATTTGTCGGATCTTCTCCTGTCATTTGTCGCTTCTTAATTCGGCCATCTCATTGCTCTCTCTCCATACGCAAAGGTACTGACATCGCGGCCTTACGGAGATGATGCCCTTCGGCCTGGCATCTTCAAAGCGAGGTAAGTGTAATGGGGCCTGACCATGAACACAGCTAGGCACAGCCTTCCCAAGTTGGCATGGTATGCAGTCTAAAAATCAACCATCTCAAAATTGAGATATTCCGTCCATTAATTTTCTCACGGTCCCGAGCGTAAGGCAAGGTGATTTGCGAGTGGGCAGAAGAAGTCGAGGATTACCCCATGAAATGGTGATGAGCCCGCTTTAGCTCTGAGCTAGGAATCTTCATGTCGCCGAAGGTTTTTGGAGAAAGAGGCGTTGGGCCGCTCCTCGATCAACCGGCACCCTCTTGAGTTTAGCGGTGTGAATCCACGGGGTCCAAAACAAGAGGTATCTACGGATATGGGATATGATCTGGATGATCCGGGTGGTCAAAGCGATCGGGACCTCGGACCATCGAGGTATTGGGGAGTTCTTGGCATGGTGCATTGATGTCGGCGGTAAGTTTTGCTTCGCTTGGACTCATATGCAACCGAGCCCCCAAATATGTAGTTGAGCTCACGCTCCGTCTTCTGGTACTCTCCTTCGTCATCTTTAGGGGAATCTTGCCTTTTCTTTTCTTCGTCTTCGCCCTTGGCCGGTCGCTTTCTGGACTCCTTGGTGAACCTTCTCAGAGTGAAGCAATCCTTGCGACATGTTTTCCCACAGGATGGAAAGGGCGGGTTGCATCCATTCTTGCATCATAATCATCCGTGCGGCGACCTGCGATGTAAGCCTCGCTTCGATCGCCGCCACCGATTCTTGAACTTCGCTTCTTATCCGTTACCTAGAGGACTCGGTATGATCTTTCTTGTCTTTATCGCAGTGGGCGTCGTCTTAGCGCTTCGGCCAAAAGCATCCGAGCTGTTGCGTATGATGCGCCAATTCAAACATCTCCTTATCGTGATGGCGGCTTCGGGACATCTTCTTAATCAAGTCGGGGTCATTGGCGCCCATACGGAATGCCGCAATATTGCGGCTTCAAGATATCACGATTGTATTCTTCTTACGCATGAGCGCGGATAAACTCCGGTGTTTCGCTCCTTCTCAGGTGGTAGTGCACGGTCCCATTGAGTCTAGGTGGTTCATAAGTGCCACAGAGTTGGTGATGAGCTGCTCACAAAGATCTCCCCAAGAATCTATAGAGTTCCTTTGGAAGTCGGTGAGCAGGGCTTGAGCAAGTGGTAAGTGTGGCGGTAGATAGTTGGCCATTACGTTGTGATCGCCCCATTGCCATGATTGCAAGGAATAAACTTGCAACCAAGCTTCCAAATCTCTTTCTCCGTCGAACTTGGTAATACCTTTGGGGTTCAAACCTTCAGGCCAGACCACTCGTGGCGGGAGTGGCTGAATCCCTCAATAGGTCCATCATTGTGACGACGTGGGGAGTGTCGAGAAGGTGATCTAACTCTGCGGTCCTCACTATCGCCCTTTATTGCGGCGGTGATGGCTTCTACGGTCATCCTGGTCGTCATGGCGGATGCCGAAACGTTCGTAGTCATCTTTGCGCCTCGGCGCTCTTCATCTATCGATCCCGCGTCGGCATTGAGGTCTCTGGAGTCTGTTGATGCTTTGGAGCGTCTTCTCCTCATCGAAGCTCTAATCGGCCACATGGCATTGCGGCTATATTCTTCTTCAATGCTTTGGTGACTATCTTTGATGCAGGAGTGTTCTTTCTCCCCAGTTCTTCTGATGTTGCTAGATCACAGCTGCCGTCACCATAGCTGGACTTGGGCCCGCGATCGAATGGTTGGTGTCGGAACCGAGTATTGGTCCCAAAGTGTCGAGCGTCTTTGATCTGACGATATTCTGGCGAGAGTATGAAAAACCGATTGGTTCCCCACCTTCATCATAAGATATCTTCGTTAACATTGCGTCCCTAGCCTAGAGAGACTTGGCGGGTTTCTTGTGGCGCTCTGCCTCTCGACCTGCGGCATCATACTGCTTTGAGACTCGATCCGTGGGTCTTGATCACGAAGATGCTTGAAAACCACTGAACTCTCGCCTGCTCTCTGAATCGGAAGAACAATAAAAGGCGAGTTGGGCGACATTTAGATCCAGTGGTTTTTGGCGTTCTTCATCACTCGGGGCTCGCCCTTAGCGGTCCTCGCTCAAGCAAGGGAACGGACTTTTGGCTTACCGTCAGGGAGAGATGGCCATGCGACCCGATCCGGTGGTTGCCCGGCTAGAAAACAGCAGAATCACTTCGATTGAATCGATCCGAATCCGAAAGGATGAGTTTGCCAAGATAAATCGGCGATGAAATCCGGACTTCGGCGGAGCGCCTGGCGGGGCGAAGGTGGCCATGACCGTTGAGGATCGCCGCCGAACTCTTGAGATTGATCTTAAGCGCCTACAGCGTGCCAACTATCGGCGTTTGTTGTCGGCAATAATGAAAGCAGGGCTAAGTGGCTGGATTCAAACTTCGATGGTAGCACAAGACAGGTAATTATCTGAGTTCGGGCTCTCGTGGGGAGATAATATCTTAGTCACGTGCTCTGGAATTATATGTGGCTAGCTAACTTGATGATGAGATTATGCATTATGTTCCCGTCCCTCCTTTATATAGCGAGGAGGGCGGTTACAAAGAGTCGGGTCGGATACAAAGTGGGGATTATATCTCTGTGCCTATCCATTTGACAACGGCTTAGATTACAATCGTATCTTACCTAATCTGAATCGGTTGCTATCTCTAGGGCTTCCTTGTTTACATTGTCTGGCAACCACAGAAGCTTCTATTTCCTTCTTGATCGGCCGGCCCAGTCTTGTTGATTGGGCCTCGCGAACTGCCTTGCGAATACCATGGTGTATATATCCCACCCTCCTTGGTCTAGAAGTGTCCTTATCCACTTCAAGGGATCTCACAACCATAGGGATTTAAAAGAATGAGATTTATCTATATTAAATCTTTTCAATACCTTTTGGTATAGATAGATTGGTGTACAAAAATCCTTTAGGAAATGCTTTAGCTGCAAGCTTAAGAAATATATGGTTTTACCCAAATCTTTTATCTCAAAACTCCATCATGAGGTAAACACTTGCTTCATTTATCTTCTTTGTGGTTAGATGATATTCGGATCATCGACATAAAAATGAGATAATATAGAATCCATGCAGGATTTCTTTATGAACACATAGGGACAATCATCATTATTGATTATCCTACCTTGGGAGGAACCCACTAAGTTGGTTATACCATATTCTCTTCATTGTTTTTAACGCGTATAGCGATCTCTCTGATTTGGCGCTATGCATGATGTGATTATTAGGACCCGAACTTTGACTCCTTCAAAGACACTCATATAAATATCAGTATTCGATGACTCATATAAATATCACGGTCACTACATCCATCAATTGCATTGAAAAATTAAGCTTGTTGCCATTAATATTAAATTTTAGAACATTATTCCACTTTTTACAAGAGAATATGTTTCATCGTAATCGATATTGGGTCTCTGTATGAACCCTTGTGCTACAAGCCTCGCTTTATATCTCACTA
Source organism: Guadua angustifolia (assembly GCA_036346375.1). Taxonomy (NCBI): domain Eukaryota; kingdom Viridiplantae; phylum Streptophyta; class Magnoliopsida; order Poales; family Poaceae; genus Guadua; species Guadua angustifolia. Next base: position 16,291,026 of record CM070520.1, read on the forward strand.
GCTATTTGGATATTTTTATTTCTTTTCTAGATGAAAAATCCATTTGATCCTACAGGGAACATTTTTATGAGGTATTTAGTCAACAGGACCAAAAACTTTTCTTTTATTAAGCTAGCGTTGCCTCAATTACTTCTTTTCATTTGATCCTATTTGAGCGCTTTTGACACTCTGCCATGGACTTTGGTTCTGGATCCAGCTTTTAGTAATTTTAGAGGCAAAATATATGTCGACAATTGTAGTATTTCTTTTATACAATTCTCCTACATCACTTCAAGGATATCTCTTTATTAATTTCTTCCAGCTCCTTGTGATTTCCCACAATGATGGAGTGTAGGTGTTCTGACTTCTCAGTTTTAGATTGTGCGCACAATATATATTGGGGTTATCATCTTCAGGATATTTCATTTCAGGGATGTTACTATCTCCAGGATGACTCACTTTAGGGATTTTCTCAACATCAGGTTGAGATTCTTCAACTGTCACGATTAGTGTTCTCATTTGTTTGGTTCTCTACTTCTGTGGACGTTTCCGTGGAATTGAGTCATGTGCACAGAGCCTCCCCTCTTCTTATCATGAGGGTCAGAGTGGAGTTCAATATCCTTCTAGAGTATTTTCACTCTTTCAAGTGCATATACTGCAGGTATATGAGATCTTTTCACTCCCTTATGATTTGTAAAGGCATTTGGTAGATTATTAGCTTATTTGTTGCATATTTATTATCCTCCGAACTCCAAGTTAGGTCTACGTAGTCGTGGATCTAAATTCGATATTCTCTAATGTGGTACTTACCTCCTCCTAATACCAAAAATATCCTTACTACAATCGGTACCAAGCCATATCTCAGATCCTGTCATAGGTTCTAGGTGTTTAATAATTGTGAGATTCATAACCTCTGTTGGCCTTAAAAAGCGTGAAGAGGGTTTACGGTTTGCAACACACAGACGAACAGGGTTCAAGCGTCTTGTGGCGTGCTGTCGATTTGACCTGTGTCGATAAGGAGAATAGTTGTAAAATTCAATCAAAGCCGATCCTCGGCGAATCGGCTAAAATCAGAATCGACGAAGCGGATTAGAAGGGTAAATAGACTAGTCGATTAAGACTAATCCAGGGTAAAAGGTAGATCGATTACGAAAAGCGATCGCAACAAGGCGAGAATAAATCAAACACGAAAAAGCCAATAGCGATCAAACAATCGGCGATCGCAACTTTATTTGATCGATGTGGACTTACGGAGGAAAGATTACAGCGCTAAAAGACTAAGAACTACGGGAAGTAAAGGTGGTAGATGTGTTGATTGTTGTTGTCCTTTCAAGCAGCCTTGGTACACCTTATATACTCGCCTAGCCGATCCGAGTCCTAATCTAATACGACAACGTAATCCGAATCGGCTTTATAGTTTCCTATCCGGTCTCTAACTTCCACTTATTATCTGCACGTCACATGGGATTTTCATGTGTTTATCCGAACTCCTAAATATATTCTCGTACCTTATCCAAACTCATGCTTTTCTGCCGATTCTTCTAGAAATTTCCAAAAACTGGTGCAAACACATGCCCCCCATTTTTGGAAGATAACTTGTTATCTTTCAAAAATATGTATCAGCTTCTTATCGATCGGCTTCATTACCCATCGGCTTTGTTTACTATTGATTTAGGGAACCGCGTCAATAACTGCCGCGCCGTAAAATCTTAGTGCGGTTTAATGCCAGGTGTCGCCTCGAATTCATTTCCCGCCTTTTTACCTTTTCACCGTGCTATATATATGCGGGTCCCCCTCTATCATTTTCACGCTTTCCAGCTTTCACAACTCCTGCAATCGGCTTTCATTCTTCAGTCGGCTTCTCCGCCCCAGGTCTTCACTGCACCAGCAATCAATCCTTCTTTTCTCCGATCGGCTAAATGGATCCTTCCCAGGTATTGATCCCAATTCACGCGAATCAATACTATCTAGGCGATAGGAAATTCCACTATTGATTGAGTTATTACTAAGGAAATTCCTAGACTCCTTTATCGACCAAAGATTATAACATAACGGAATGGGGAAAAAGCTTTGAGAGCTTGTGCTTGTAACAAAAATTTGGAAAGTTGGTTCATCAAAATGTCGGCCCAAAGAGAGTGCGAATGGGAAAACATGGGTATAGCGAGTGTCTTCCTTTGAGTCTCGCAAACCACGAAGCCAATGAGGCCCTTGGTGGCCCACGGCACCTATTTTGGTGGGATACTCTTAATGCTTTCCTTTTAGGATTGGTCCTATCATTAAACTCTCTTAGATATAAGCAGAGCTTTGCTTTGCCTTAGGCGAGCGGAACCGGATATCGACCTTGGTGGCAAACCAAGGCCGCGAGCTAATCCGATCAAAAGGTGAGGATGGTCCAAGTACATCAACACAATAACAAGATAAATGGCTTAGTATCGGATGAAGAACACATAGCCTTTTTAAATGCGTGGCTGGATCGATTCCTCTTCTGCGGCCTCTCTGGGTCCAACACAGGTTTTAGTTTGTGGCGAAACAAGCGGTTGAAGGTCGTCGACTTGCACTTTCGGCAAAATGTTACAGGGCGTATATCAAATGATGCCGTTATCGAGTCGGCTTTTTAAGGTTTGGTCAATATGTACGTGGGTAATGTTGGAGGCCCTTTATGGTTTATTCAACTATGGCTACGGTATTTTTAGCGATCACTAATTAAGAGCTATCGGAAGGTTGATTTTCCTCGTGAGATTACCCAAGTACTACTCCCCAATATAGAGCCGATACGATCGCATACGGAGAGAGACTTGTGATGTGTACGATGGTGATGTCAAAGTCACTCGTGGATTTCAAGAAATATTTGTTGTTTTTCCTCAATTTGGACAACCACAGTCTTCAACAATGAGGACTTCTTCCCTATACAAGCGAAGCCGACTTCGATGGCCTTCATTTCTTCATCTGGATCTGAGCGACTCTTTGATGCGAGAGACAACCTTGGAATTGTATCGGGTTTTATTTCCCCTTGCATCCTCTTAGTCGGCTTAAACTCGTAATAGGACTTTTCGGTAGTCGTATGAGTTTACCATCCTTGGTCTATAGCCCGCCAATTGGGTTTGGCCAAGTAATACCTAGTCTTCCTCTCTGGATCGTCTTGACCAAGATCCAAAGTAAAAAATCTTTGCCCAAACCGAACTACTTGATATTATCCGATGAGCTTCAAGTCGTGACCTACCACACTTTTCTTGAACTCGATGAGCTAGTCATTTTACAACTTTGGTGGGCGCCCATATCGGAAGCCCTTTATTTGGATCGTGCCCGTCGGCCATTGTAGAAAAATTCCTCTGGATCATTGCGGCCGCGATAGTCTCTTCTACGGCGATTCGAGTGAAGATAGCTCGGACTCTTCCATTCGTCGGGTTATACTAACTCATCCGTAGGCTGTAGAGGTATCGGCTTGTTTCATAAAATTTTTATACTGCAGTTGTTGCCACTTGTCTTTTAATTACCTAGGTACTTTTGCTTTTTGCAGGATGCTGCTGCGGGGAGTAAGGCTATTATTAACCCATCGGCTGGTGGGTCAAAAGAACGCCCCATCGTCCCATTGCTTTGGTAGCTATACTTAGGTACTCTTGGAATGTAGATCCTTCTCTATCGAACTTGAGAAAGAAAAGTCTAGTAAGTTTTATCATAGCCGATAAATATTTCACCGCCCATATTTTTGCTCATCACATGGTTTGTTTTTTGAAAAACCCAAATCCACAAGATCGACCAAAAAACATCTAAAGCGCAAGAACAAAGCGTGAAAGTTCTCCTCGTCAAATCGGCTTTAAGTGCGATGAAGAGCTAAACTATTCTTTATGCTTACCAAGGGTTATCAACCTTAAATTTCTAACCTCGTAATATTTCCTTTTAAGGTGACAGGCGCCTATTCAAGTGGCGGTATTTTGGCGAGCTCGGAGTGCTTCTACTAGTCCCTCATGACCTCTAAACTTTCAACTCGGCTCGATCAATCCTTGGCGCTTTCTTTAAATCGTCTGGATAGTCTGTCCGACCTCCTTGGGTTCACTCTAGATGAACTAGTCGGCGGGAGGTGATGGCGGATGATTACCAGCGGACATCCGGAAGATCTTGGATGTATCCATAAAGGCATAAACTTACGTAGTGAAATCGGCCCTAACATGCGGAGAAATTGAATCATTTGTTTACGGCAATAACGGCGGGCGAGATTTAAATGGCCGGGCCTATTAAATGACGCCATGGTACATTGTCGGGCCGACCTTCTGCGAAGAGGCCATGGCGCGCTCCTCAATGTGTGCTATTTGGGCGAGAAAAAGCAGTCGATCTTTGCTAATGCGAATCTCCCCAGCGCCAAGCCAAGCGATCAACACCTTACGGATAAATTAATTCTTGAGGCAAAAAGTGAAAAGAAGAAATATGATGATACATTGCATCTTTTATGGCATAGAGTCTTACGCTCAACAAGCTGGAACAAACCAAGAAGCGGCTCGAGGAGTTGGCAAAAGTGAATCAACGGTGGTGACACCCTTGTCATTACGAGCTGCAGCTTCTACTTTGAAGGAGCAAAAAGCGAATATCGGCCGCCTTGTTGCTAAGATCAAAGATCAATCGGCCAAGATTGTCCCGATCCCGGAAATGCCAAAGGCGATGAAGATCGGTGTCGGTATTACGGAACCGGCTAAAAGCTCTGCTGACATTATCAGACCTTGGCGCTAGACTCCCGGATCTGGATTGTAAACTTTGTTGGTGCTATTCGAGGCGGTGCTTTTGTTGCTACTTTTGTAACACACTTTAATCGGTACATTTAGCAGATTATTTTTATCTTATTAATCAATTTGTTTAACGATCTATTTCGAGATCCTTTACGTAGTATGTTTAATTACGCAGATCCAACGCTAGGGTAGTACCGTTTTAGATATTTTCCGTTAATTGCCTTGACAATATCAACCCTTCAAGTGTTTGGTATATATCGTTTCCGCAAACAAAGCGATTTATTTTATCACGGTCCTTCCTAAGTGGCGACCATTTGCGAATCGGTTATCCTTAGAACCAATCGGCAATATCGTTTTCAAACTAAATCGGCTTCACTAAAGTTCTTGATACAACTTTTTTATTATATGCTCTTGCAACTCTTTCTTTATTCCTTTTAAGCGATTCAAAGTAACCTGACCTTAATTACGCCAAGTCATCCAAATTGCCTGACATCAATTCCTTATACTCATCGGTAGATAGATTATTACCTTTGCCACTCGCATTGATTCAATGTTTATTTCTCACGAACAACCTGACCTCTTGACCATATACCAAGCGTCTGGCGATAACTTGTCGATCCATGAAGCGTAACGATAAGCCCATACGATTCGATAGTGTAGAATGCCAAGTTGGGCTTTTCATCAATTTTTCTTTTGATTAGCTTGATCAAGGTTTTGTTAGGCGACTTCGGCTTGTCCAGTTAACTGGCGTAATCTGGCGAAGAGTTAGCGGTTTGATTCGGACTTCTGCGAAATTTTTGAACTCATTAGACATGAACCACGGTCCCTTGATCGGTTGTGATAGTTTGAGAATCTAGAATCGATTGTATAATGTGTTCATTGACAAAGCCGATAGCTTCCTACTGGTCACTTTTTTAAGCGGGCAACCCGACCCATTTTGAAAAATAGTCCGTTCTTTGCGAGGATAAACTTATGGCCTTTGCTTGACGCCGGGAATATTTGTCCGATTACATCTATACCCCATCCCCTGAATGGCCATGGTTTCATAATCGAATGTAGAGCCGATGCTGGTGCAAGTTGCACATTCCCAAATTTTTGACAACTTTGGCAACCTTTGTAATACTTGAAGCAATCCTCTAGCATAAATCGGCCAAAAATATCATGTCGTCTTAGTATCCACTTCATTTTATAGGCGATTGATCGCACATAAATTCCTTCATGGACCTCACCCATAGCCACTTTTGCTTCTTCATCGCCTGACACATGAAGCAATCCTTCCAATGTCGATATCTGACTCATCTCTCATCAAGACATATTTCAATGCTTTACGGCGAATTTTGCGTTGATGGTTCGGAGGATTAAGCTAAGTAGGCCTTTATTTACATTCTCCAATCGGTGATCTTGAGCACACGATCTTGTCTTTTCTATGGAATCAATATTTCGCATCGGCTATCCTCTCTGTATCCTGATGCTGCTTGGGCCAATGTATTGGCTCTATTATTCAACTCTCGGGGTATATGGCTGATAGAAAATGCAGCGAATGTACCTATAGCGTTATAGCAATGTTCCAGATATTTGCATAATACCTCATCGTTACATCGGAATTCCCCTTTCACTTGTTGAACAATTAACAAAGAATCGCCAAGTGCCTCTACATTGCTTACCCGATACTCTCTAATAGTCTAAGTCCCTTGAGCAATGCCCATTATTGCTTGGTTATTGGAGCATCGGCTATTAAGTCGTCATAAATTCCATCTTTGTACCCTTTGGGTGATATCGATGCGATACCAATCCGCTTCCATCTGGCAAGCCGTGACGAGTCAAAATATAAGCGCCATGGGGCTATTCAACCATTCTGTCAAGATATCATGCCTGTAATGAAATCGGCTATAGCACGCCCTTTATGATTTGGCGATTCAAGCGTAGGTCGAACTTCGATCGAACATCGCCCATTTGGTTTGCTTGTCGCTTATTCTTGAGCAATACTAGCAATTTGATTCTATTGTGTTACTTGCTTAGTCATTTATATTCTTGTGTAGCAATATCATCTTGTGATCACTAGAATTGTTAAAGAATTGAATTCGGTAAAATTGTCACTTGTTCTTAGCAACCATTAAACTTGAATTTAGAGATAAAAATTTTGGAAAAGCCTATTCACCCCCCCCCCCCTCTAGGCTCATCCTCGATCTTACAGCTGCCATGATTGTAAGGGAATAAACTTGCAACCAAGCTTCCAGATCTCTTTCTCCGTCGAACTTGGTAATGCCTTTGGGGTTGAAACCTTCAGGCCAGACCACTCAGCGAAGCCGGGGAGTGAAAGCTCGAATCCCCTCAATAGGTCCATCATTGTGACGACGTGGGGAGCGTTGAGAAGGTGATCTAACTCCGCGCCTCACTATCGCCCTTTATCGCGGCGGTGATGGCTTCTGCGGTCATCCCGGTCGTCATGGCGGATGCCGAAACGTTCGTAGTCATCTTTGCGCCTACGACGCTCTTCATCCTATCGATCCCGCATCTGGCATTCAGGTCTACGCGGAGGTCACGGCTGATGCTTTGACGGGCGTCTTCTCCTCGTCGAAGCTCTAGTCGACCACGCATGGCCCGATCATGGAGTCAGATTGTCGCGGCACTCGAGTGACTATGCTGGTACGGGAGTGTTCTTTCTCCCCTGGTTCTTCCTGATGTTGCTAGATCACCGCTGCCGTCACCATGGCCTGGACTTGGGCCACGATCGGAGTAGCTGGACTGTCGGAACCGAGTATTGGTCCCAAAGTGTCGAGAAGCGTCTTTGATACGACGATATTCTGCTGAGGAGTATGAAAAACCGATTGGTTCCCCACCTTCATCTGTAAGATATCTTCGTTAACATTGCGTCCCCTAGCCTGGAGAGACTTCGTGCGGGTTTCTTGACGAAGGCGCTCTGTGTAAGTTCAAGAGCCTTTGGTTTTGGTGATTGATGTTAATTAATGTTTAATCTATGTTTAATGACAAACCTAATCTTTATGAGACTAACATGTTTTATTGAGCATATATATTTAGCGTCTCATATTTGGATGAAAAATGGAAAACCCAAGGTATGTACGCGTATTCCTTCTAGTATTTAATTGCATACTTTGGATTCGAGTTAAAGTATAAATGTCCCCATTATATTAATCACAAACGTGCATCATGTTTCTCAATATGATATGGATGCACATACTTAGGGGGAGTTTATGATTTAACTCAAAGTTTCAATGTATTGATCCATTCCTTATTGACACATATAAAGATCAAGACATAGAAACCAAATCCTTGAGTATATATTTGAATTGCCTAGTTTTAGTATACTCATGGTAATATAGGATATACTCCAATGTAATCAAATTGAATATGTGCATATTATCTCCAAGTCAATTATATTTATGCACATATACATGTGGGGTTTATTCTATAGTTGATGACTTAGAGTAATGATCATTTCCATATAGCCTACACATAATGGATCATTACTTCTCATCAACATGAGTATATGAAAACTTGTGTAGTTCATATATACTCATATCAATTTAAATGAAAATTTAAATTGAGTTCATTTGTCTTATTAATCATTAAAAAATATTTCATCATGTGTTGATGGTGTTCCTTGATTAATTAAGGACAAATGAATAGTTCTTAAGTATAATGAAGCATGTGTTGCATTATTGTACTTAAGACACATTTATATCATTCAAATTGATTTAGGTTGTGCTCAATCGATCTAAAGGCATCCATTATGTGTTAATGGAGTGGAAGAGATAATTGAGACAACCATGCATCTTGGACTAACTAGTTTATGAGTTGTGATTGAGTTAGGTTAAGTCCAAGGATGATTGAGAACGGGATAAAGACGGCATCATGAGGTGATGGGCGCCAAGAGAAGATCCCAAGACAAAGAGAAGAATCGAGTGATGATCCGTGGAAGTATCAAAGTGATGATCATAAAGACCCCAAAGGGGATTGCTTATGCATTTGCGGCAAAGGTATAATTAGATAGGCTAAGGACTTTGTAGTCTTTGAGTCTAAGGTTTTTATCGCCGTACTATTAAGAGGAGTTGATTCCTAGTTTGAGCTTCATCATGTGTTGATGATCTCAATCCGCGTTCACTCAAGCTCAAATCATTTGGATTTGGTTTTTGCATAAGGGTTAACCATTTGGCATGTGTTGCGAATGGGTTAAGCTTATGCTTGGTTGTTGTTGGTTTATGCTCTGATTTGCATATGTTGCAAAGAGGAAGAGCATATGCATTAGGTTTTCGCATAAAGCTTTGATTTGCATGTGTTGCAAATAGGATAAGCTATATGTGTTGGTTTTTGCGTGAAGTTCACTTTTGCATGTGTTGCAAATGTTGAAGCTTCATGTTTTGTTTTCATTCACAAAACAATCTTTCTAAAACATGTGTGGTTTTGCATGGGGCTAAGTTTTGCATGTATTGCAAAAGGTGAGAGCTCATGCATTGTGTTTTAGCTTGTGACTGGATCATGTGTTGATCATCACAAAGGCTAAGTAAAGTTTATGATCTGTGTTTGCAAAATGTGTTTTTGCAAAATGTTGTTTTGTTATTTGCAAAAGTGGTTTGCAAATAAGCTAGAGGCTATGGGTTTCAATCCTAGAGTATGTGTTGGCATTTGCAAATGTGTTTTGCAAAGTGTCGGGATCATGTGTTGATCCTTACATGGCTAGAGGATTGATCTTATAGCTTTTCAGTTATTTGCAAATGTGTTTTGCAAAAGTTATTTTGATCATGAGTTGATCATCATGGCTCAATATTTGATGTTATTGGTTCTTTATAGCTTGTAGTCATGCCTTTGATCAAGTCTATTGGAGAGATTTCGAAAAATCATGTTTTAGACTTGAATGACTACATTAGAGTTTGGTTTTGGTGATATTTAAAAATTATCTATGGTTGATTAAATCTTGAAAATGGGTGGATATTGTAGCCCTCGTGATAAGCTTCGCATAGAATCAAAAATCACTCAAATCGGAGTTCGAGTCAAAAGTTATGACCATTTTTGAGTATCGCTCTGTTTTGAAACAAAGAAAAGTGTAGTACCGCCTCGAATCATGGTAGTACCAAGAAAACGGTAGTACCGGCCCTTAGAGGGCGGTAGTACTGCCCGCATCAGTAGCAACAGCTATTTTCAGCTTTTTTAATGTCCGTTTTGCCCCTCAACGGCTAGTTTTCTTTGTGAGGCTATAAAAGGAGGTCATGGGGGGGCATTTGCTGGTTGATTGAGCATTTTGGATGAGGTGGTGCATGTGTTGCATACTCACATTTGATTCTTGAGCTAAGAGTGAGACTAATTGCATGTGTTGAAATTAGGAGTGGGTTGAGAGCCTCTTGTGCATGTGTTGCACTTGAGGGAGGCCTAGGTGCATGTGTTGCACTAGGTGATCACCGGGAGCGCATGTGTTGTGCTCGGTGAAGTTCAAGCAAGGAGCGGCTTGTTACTCTTGGAGGTTGCCGACTCCTAGACGGCGTAGGCGTCGTGCGCGGGAGCTCTCAAGGTGTGAGAAGCCCCGGCAAGTTTGTGAAGGTTCGGGTTGAGCCTACGCGCAAGCGTGAAAAACCACGACTAGTGGAAAGAGGCAGGTGCTCGAGCGGGAGCCGGTCCAAGTGGTTGGGCTTGCCTCAACGTGGACTAGGGGAGACCGGCAAGTCTCCGAATACCACGGAAAAACATCGTTTGCCTCTTGTCTCTTTTACTTTCAAGTATTTACATTTATTGTATATTGTCCAATTGCTTGATTGTAATTAGAATTGCTTAGTATTAATTGTTTGTTCAACATAGCAATTCTTGTATAGAGACATAATTTAGTTAATGCACTAGTGAGCCTAGTTGATTTAGGCTTTAATTGTCAAAACCTATTTATCACTTCCGCATATATCTTTGATTAGGTTTTGACTTAGGGGTGTATTAGAGCGAATAGTTTTTGTGAGCGATTAATTTTGTAAAACGCCTATTCACCCCCCCCCCCCTCTAGGCGCATCCTTGATCCTACACTCGCCTCAGCCTTCTACAAAGATCCTTCTCACGAGACTCACCGTGGGTCTTCGATCACGAAGATGCCGCGAAAGCCCTGAGAACTCTCTACCCTGCTCTCTGAATCAGAAGAACAATAAGACAGGTTGGGCCGACCTTTAGATCCGAGTGGTTTTCTGGCGTTCTTCATCACTCGGGGCTCGCCCTTAGCCGGTCCTCGCTCAAACCGGGGAACAGACTTTTGGCTTACCGTTCGGGGACAGATGGCCATGCCTGACCCCGATCCGAGTGTTTGCCCAGCTAGAAGAGCAACAGAATCACTTCCAGATTGAATCTGATCCGAATCCGAAAGGATGAGTTTGCCAAGATCGTCGGCGATGAAATCCAGACTTCCGAAGCGGAACGCCTAGGCGGGAGCGAAGGTGGCCATGACTTCGTTGAGGATCGCCATCGAGCCTGCTGAGATTGATCTTAGCGCAGCCCCTACCTGGCGTGCCAACTGTCGACATTTGTTGTCGGCAATAATGAAAACGGGGCTAGGCGCTGGATTCAAACTCGATGGTAGCACAAGACACGGGAATTATACAGGTTCGGGCTCTCGTGGGGGAGATAATATCTTAGTCCTGTGCTCTGGAATTATATGTGGCTAGCTAACTTGCTGATGAGATTGTCTGTTATGTTCCGCCGTCCCTCCCTTTATATAGCAGAGGAGGACGGTTACAAAAGAGAGTCCAGGTCGGATACAAAGTGGGGATTATATCTCCTGTACCTATCCATTTGACAACGGCTTAGATTACAATCGTATCCTACCTAATCCGAATCGGTTGCTATCTCTAGGGCTTCCTTGTTTCGCACATCCGCACAACCTCGAAGCTTTATTTCTTGTAGCTTGGCCTGCCCACCTTTGTTCAGTTGGGCCTCGCAGGCCTGCCTTGCAGATAGCATGGTGTATATATCTCACACCCTCCTTGGTCTAGAAGTGTCCTTATCCACTTCAAGGGATCTCACAACCATAGGGATTTAAAAGAATGAGATTTATCTATATTAAATCTTTTCAATACCTTTTTGGTATAGATAGATTGGTGTACAAAAAATCCTTTTGGGAAATGCTTTGGCTGCAAGCTTAAGAAATATTTGGTTTTACCCAAATCTTTTATCTCAAAACTCCATCATGAGGTAAACACTTGCTTCATTTATCTTCTTTGTGGTTCCGATGATATTCAGATCATCGACATAAAAATGAGATAATACAGAATCCATTCTGGGATTTCTTTATGAACACATAGGGACAATCATCATTATTCGATTATCCTAGCCTTCAGGAGGAACCCACTAAGTTGGTTATACCATATTCTCTTCGACTGTTTTAACCCGTATAGCGATCTCTGCAGTTTGACGCTATGCATGATGTGATTATTAGGACCCAGAACTTTGACTCCTTCAAAGACACTCATATAAATATCCATATTCAGTGACTCATATAAATATGCGGTCACTACATCCATCAATTGCATTGAAAAATTAAGCTTGTTGCCATTAATATTAAATTTTAGAACATTATTCCACTCTTTACAAGAGAATATGTTTCATCGTAATCGATATTGGGTCTCTATATGAACCCTTGTGCTACAAGCCTCGCTTTATATCTCACTAGCTATCTGGATATTTTTATTTCTCTTCTGGATGAAAATTCCATTTGATCCTACAGGGAACATTTTTATGAGGTATTTAGTCAACGGGGCCAAAAACTTTTCTTTTATTAAGCTAGCGTTGCCTCAATTACTTCTTTTCATTTGATCCTATTTGAGCGCTTTTGACACTCTGCCATGGACTTTGGTTCTGGATCCAACTTTTAGTAATTTTAGAGGCAAAATATATGTCGACAATTGTAGTATTTCTTTTATATAATTCTCCTACATCACTTCAAGGATATCTCTTTATTAATTTCTTCCAGCTCCTTGTGATTTCCCGCAATGATGGAGTGTAGGTGTTCCGACTTCTCAGTTTTAGATTGTGCGCACAATATATATTGGGGTTATCATCTTCAGTATATTTCATTTCATGGATGTTACTATCTCCAGGATGACTCACTTTAGGGATTTTCTCAACATCAGGTTGAGATTCTTCTACTGTCACGAGTAGTGTTCTCATTTATTTGGTTCTCTACTTCTGTGGACGCCTCCGTGGAATTGAGTCCTCGCACTTGGAGGCCTCCCTCTTCTTATCATGAGGGTCAAGAGTGGAGTTCAATATCCTTCTAGAGTATTTTCACTCTTTCAGTGCATATACCGCAGTATATGAGATCTTTTCACTCCTTATGACTCAGAAAGGCATTTGGTAGATTATTAGCTTATTTGTTGCATATTTATTATCCTCCTAACTCCAAGTTCGGTCTCAGAGTGCGTGGATCTAAGAATTGATATTCTCTAATGTGGTACTTACCTCCTCCTAATACTAAAAATATCCTTACTACAATCACGTATCAAGCCGCAGGTATGCATCCCCATCATAGGTTCTAGGTGTTTAATAATTGATGAGATTCATAACCTACATAGATCCCAATTTCTGGTGAGGTTTATGGCGATACACTATGGTGGAGAGATTGGCACGTATACAGCATAGTCAAATTTTCATAGATGGAAAATACTTAATTCTTTTCCATGAACTATCTGCAACAGAGAAATTTTATGATGTGCAGTTGGTCTGAGTTGAATTAATACCACAATATGCAACACTACATGGCCCCAACAATTGGTGAGAAGCCTACTATTCTGTAAGAGTGGCCAAGCAATAAATTTTATTTTTTTAATTTAATGACTCTACAATTCCATTTTGAGTATAGACATAAGGTACGAAATACTCTACATTAATTCTCGAGCCATACAATAGTCATTAAATGCTTTTGAGGTAAACTCGCTAGCATTGTCCATTCGAATAGACTTGATCCTTTTTTCTGGAAGGTAGGCTCTTTAACTTAATAATTTGGACACATAATTTTGGCAGAAGCATGGTTCCTAGTAGATAAAATACAAACATAGGACTAGCTAGTAGAAGCATCTATCAATACCATAAATTTCTTAAAAGGGCCCAACAGGGGCTGAACAGGTCCACAGATATCATCTTGAATTTTCTCTAGAAAATTCAATAATTCTTTCCTAACTTTTTAGGTAAAAAGATCTAAGTATAAGCTTTCCTTTAGTACAACCAGGGCATAAGAAAACTTTAGGTCTAGAAAAGTTTTTATGCTATGGCCAGTAGAATTGTAATTATTCTTCTCATAATATTCAACTCGGAATAACCCAATCGATTAGTCAGATCTTAATATTTCTAGGTTTTTCGACGCAACACAAACTCCAGGTATTATATATGCATAGTATAACTCGGAGGAGAAGAAGTTTTTCAACCACACATTTATTACACCTATTAAACTTAGTTATGAGTAGATATTTTGTACCAACCTCATTCTCTATCTCCATAAAGAAACGATTTAGACCAATGTCTTTAAAACTTAAGAGAGTACGATTGAACTCGTGGTATAATATGGCATTCTTCCAAAGTACAACTATGGGAGCATCGCTCGATTTATAGTCATAATATTTCAATTCACTTAGTGTGGTACAACTGCCTTCTGGATAGATTTCTCTTCTGCCATTGGATTATATTTTGTTCTATATTAAAGGTATGATTTAACAATCAAATAATTGTTATATCAGGAACAAATTATAGAATATAGAGCAAACATAGCCCAATTAATCAAATATCTGGGAAATAGCTATTTATTCAATTTTGGATGATAATTGCTTAACAGGAACATAGAAAAATGTTCATTAAAAACCTAGAACTAAATTGATAAGGACTTATAAGGAATATGTGGCATCGACTAGCAAAGTGAAGGGTTACTTAGGAGACTAATCCAAGTCTCCATACAAGACGTAGGTGTCCTCTTGGGACTCCTCGAACTAAATAATTTCAAGAACCATATCATCACACTTCTCAGCATCCATATCAACAATAGGTTGAATGGTGAAGTTTGAATTAGCATTGTCTCCCTGAGTCTTATTGACTTTTTCAGTGGATTTCTTGTAAAGATCTACCATATGCTTTGGGGTGTGATAGTTGTACAACCAATGGTCAATGCATCCATACCTAAAACAGGTTATTCAAAGTTTGTAGCTTTATTTAGTGAATTTTGCTTTTAGAAGCCCCTGACTCTTTACCTTTACTCTTCCACTATGGATCGCCTCTTCCCCTGTTTAACCTGTCATTCTTCCACCTATCCCCTTTATTCTTTTGGCCGTTTCTGCAGCCATGGCTATTGCTAGCCTTCTAAGAATTTGCATGTATTTCGGGCATTGCATGACTCCCATTAAGAAGTATGTGATGATTCTCTACCATGAGTTCATCATGTTTTTCTACTTCTAGCAAAATGCATATAAGCTCATAGTACTTCTGATACTTTTTATGACAAAGACTATTGTCATAAAGATCTTTATATTGGGGTGGAATGTGCAAAATGTCTTATCGATCTTTGTAGCATTAGTAACTTTCGGTTATAGAATGTTAGATCGAGATAAGCTTGTGTATGGCAAAAATTATATGCTGCCATAGTCTTTAAAATCCTGAAAGTGCGGGAGGATCCATTCGTATTGTGCTTCTAGCAAGAGAATGGATCTTTGTTGGTTATATATTTTTCCTCTAGGGAATCCAAAAGTATCAGCTAGTCATCTTCTATCAACTATTCAGCTTTCAGGTCCGTATGAAGATGGTGCCTCAAGAGGTGTAAAATCGTACATCTGACGGCTTCGGGAAGAGTAGAGGTACCAGCTTCAGGCTGAAAAAATAGTAGCTCTAAAAATCGAGCTATCAGATTAATCTTAGTATTCATTGCCTAAGAAGGTAATTGTTACCATACAGGGCAAGCTTGATAAATTCCCTCTTTGCAATGTTCAATATATCCTATTTCTATTTATGCAAAATGATTTTTACTACTGGTAAAATCATTATATTGCATATTCACTCTTCAATTAGTAAAGGTTGGTCTATATCTATTCAGTAGATAATTATCTAAAATTTCTTAGAATTTTTCTAGCAATTTTCATAGTTTTCTGCTAATTATTTAGCAATTTACAGAATTACCATGTAACAAAAAAATTTCAACATATATCAATATGGAATTATGCTAGGATAATAAATCTAGAGATATGGAGCTTTCAATATGCTATATAAATTTTTTCTAGCATTTTCATAATTTTTGTTAATTTTCAAGCAATTTTTAGAATTACTGAATAATAGAAAAATAAATCCCAACATGAATTAATTATGGTATAATGCTAAAAAATAAATACAGAGATATGAAGCTCCCAAATGCTATCTATAATTTTCTAGAATTTTTCTAGCATTTTTCAAAAAAAATTTGTAATGATTAAGCAATTTGTAAAATTACTTAATGGCATAAAATTAAATTTCAGAACATATTAAACATGGCATAATGCTATAAAAATAAACCCAAGATATGAAACTTCCAATGTGTGCTAAATATCAATTTAACAAAATTTTACAGAAGTCTATATACCTAAAAACATAATTTTTAGGATTTGTTGTCAATTTCTGCATTATAAATCATATTCTAAAAAATTGGAAATGTTGAGGGTCATAACTGTAAATTTCCATATTCACTAATTTTTTTGGAAAAAGAATAAAAGGCCGCTTGGCCTTCTGGGCCCGCAAGGCCTATACCGCCCAACCTCAAGAGGGTAGTTACGGTTAAACCCTAGCTACCATTTGGTCTGTGAATAGCTAACACACAAGGCTTTTGGCGGCAAGGCCGATTCTCGACGGCCAGGTGGCTCGGAGACGCACCACCGCGGGCGCGGAGACCAAGGGCGCCACCATTGGCACGTGTTCGCCGGTGGCTGCTCGGGAACGCCGCCGGGCATACGTTCAGCAGGCCGGAGCCGAACAGGGCACGTGGGCACGGGTCACCAGTGGCCGCTCGGGCGTGCTGGCTGCTGCCGCAGATTCTGATAATGTGTTATGAAACGTAGTCGTTCACTCACGATCAATCAACAGTACACCAACGAAATTATAAGAACAAAAACTTGAGTACATACAAAGTAGGGGGTAAAGTTCTTTCGTTTTATTAGATTGATTTTTTGTAAAAGAGGATGCCTAATATATAAAGAAACAGCAAGAGATAGATTCAAATTCACCTATATAGAGATAGACTTCAACCAAATATGGACTCGAATTTATCCTATCTGGTAACAGTTTGGACAGTAAAGTTGCAGTTTTTTTTTGGCTACTAACGTGTGTTGGTCGGAGCCACGTTGGTGCTTGCGTGGTGTCCGGTTGACGCTTGTGTGGCACCTGTAAGGACCTCAACAGTGCGTGTGTATGACATGTGGACACAGGACGGATGGAGCATGAAGGAGTTGCAGTTTGTTGAAATTTTTTGTCTTCGAGAGGAGCCGTTCGAAATTTTAATTGAAAGTTGTAGTTCATGGATAGTTTTTTTCACTAAAATTACAGTTAAAAGAAACTTACTCTTTTTTTTGAAAAATTTTAGCAATACATGCATATTTTTTTAGATCAAAAGGACATCGAGAGATGTTCCAGTTCTATTCAAGAAACTGAACAAACAGTTATAGTTCACAAAACGTAACAAATCAGAGCCGACAGCCACACGGAATGACAATAGCCCCACAAACTCAAAACAAGAGCAATACATGCATGTTGTTCATTCTTAGGGAGAATTATGAGTCAATTCGGGTTAATTTTGGTACAACTTTGGACCAAACTCAAAATTTCGTGTACGAGGTTTTCAGAATCTCCATTTTCCCCTGTGTTTTCTTCTCCTTCGTTGTGTGGGTTGGAAACTTCTTGTATAATTGGGTTAACTGTGTTTTTTTCCATGAACAAATAGGCAGGAGTACTGACCATTATATCGGGGAAGCCGGAGTAAAAAGAAACTGCTTCTAATCTGCATGCTTCCGCTCTTGATTCTTGCACCACAAACTGGAAGCTGGAGCAGGAGCGGCCAAGACAGTGAAGTCTTGCCCTATAGCACTAGATGGGAAACCGCTGCCCGTCTACATGTGTATAATCTGAAGAAAACATAGGCGAAGACGTCGACCTATTTTCTAGGAGAGCTCTAGCGCGACTAGAGGCTGGTGCTATCCTGATTAGCGGAAGGTTTACCTTTCTAATTAAATACCGCTCATCCAAGCCTATTTTATTTAAATATCATTCTCTTTTTTAGCTTATGGATGAAAAACTTCGAGTTGCCGTCAGCCGACCGACAGGCGACAGCCGCTCATTGGGCCTGTTTATCTGACAAGAAAGGAAAACGCTAGGAACACGCGGATTGTGGTGTAGAGGAGGAAGAAGAAGAAGAAGAAAAGAAAACAGGAGGAGTACGCAGTGGATCCCAGTAGAAAATTGAAGACAGCAAATGGAACCGCAACGCTTGACGCTTTGTGAGACAGTAATTGAAGATCTAGCAATTTCTTCGTAGTTACCTCATGTCCGCGATCCGAACGCTGGTGTTGCTTCTTCTTCTTTTTTGTTTTTTTTTTTTTCCTCTTGGAGGTGCTGTGCCTGTGTTGCAGCCGCCGCTGGCGAGTCACATGGAAATCTGGGATTTACATGAGGGAATAAAAAAAAGAAGGAAATTGTTATGAGATAAAGTTTCCATAACCACTTCGGTTACAACCTATCTCTTATATGTGGACGAATCCGAACTCATCTCTTACGTTTTTCGCTATATATTAGGCATTCCCCCTTGTATATGAATCAATCTAATAAAGCGTGAGAGTTTTCCCCCCTATATTGCGTGCTCCTTCTTGTGGCAATTGTGATTGCGTTAGTGAATTACGTGATTAATCGTGGGTGAACGACTATGCTTTACAATAGAAATATGATCCAAGTTGGAGGCAAGGAATAATAATTAAAAAGATGGAAAGGCACGTGGGTATAGGTTGCACTGCACAAGGCGAGGAGATACCCACTCGTACATCCTCACTGCGTGGGTTTTACTTTAGAACCATCTGTAATGACATCTGTAGCTATTACAAACGGTTTTATAATAAAACCGTTTATGAAAAAAGATGATATCATAGATAGTTTTATACTAAACCGTCTGTGATAGCTCAAGTGTTATCACAGATGGTTTTATACTAAATCTATCTGTGATATCCTTTTATATTGTTGATAGTTTATAAATAGAATCATCTGTGATATCTCCTAATATCCTTTTATATCGTTGATAATTTATAAATAGAACCGCCTATAATATCCTAGCAATATATAATATAGACCACAAGCCACTTAGTGTTTTTTTAGGTTTCGAGATCTATCATTGAGGTGGTTGTAGCTGTAAGGTGATCTGGTTAAAGAAAACAATTGATTCCAAAGGGTGATTGTAGATCCATTTGGTTTTAGTGATCTAAGGTTAATAATTGGTTCTAATTGTATTATATTTAAGATCTAGTTTGGTAATAAGAGAATTTGAAGATTGTTTAGATCTAGCTTGTAGATCTATGTGTTCTTGATGATCTAAAGTTAGTAATTGGTTCTAATTGTACTATATTCAAGATCTAGCTAGTTTGGTAAAGGGAGAATTTTAAGATTGTTTAGATCTACCTTGTAGCTAGATCCATTTGTTCTTTGCGATCTACAGCTAATAATTGGTTTTAATTGCATTATATTCAAGATCGAACTAGTTTGGTGAAGAGAGAATTTAAATAATGTATTTTGATCTAGCTTGTAGATCCATTTGTTCTTTGTGATCTAAGATAGTAATTGGTTACATAATTGTATTATATTCAAGATGTAGCTAGCAGTGAATAATTTAAGAATGTGTGTATGCGCACACCAAGTGTGCTTCAATATTTAACACTAGTTGTTATATGCGTAGCGTAGATAGACCGAAGCTGGATGTATGCTAAGAACCATACGAGTGCTAGGTATATTAATAGTGTCTCCGCTTTTAGAAGAGCTGTAGAGGAGGATACGTTTAATAAGGGGTGGAATTTATGTTTCGTCCGTGCATTGACTATGAGAATCTTAGGATATTTCGAAACTCAGCGCAGATCAAATTACATTTGATTCTAAGTGGTTTCAAAAGGGGTATACATATTGGATCAGTCACGGCGAAGAGTAGACTATACATGAAGCAGGCAATATGAACATCGTCGTTGAATTTAACGATATGCCATATGATATCGATTGTGCTTTTGATGAGGAGAGGTTACACGGTGATAATTTGGATCATATGCTATGCGATACAGAAGGGAATCATGATGATAGAGAATATGGTAAATTTTGGGGCTTCATAGATGACTCGGAGAAATCCTTGTTCTCAAGCTGCAAGTCAAAATACACAAGATTGTCATTCATGTTTGAACTACTAAAATTAAAGGCAACAATGAGTAGTACAACAAGAGTTTTATGGTACTGTTAAGTCTATTAGTGAACATGCTTCTTGAGGGAAACGAGTTGCCAACAATCACCTATAAAGTCAAGAAGGTTCTTTGTCCCTTGGGAAAGGAAGTATAAAGAATACATGTATATCCGAATGATGTATCCCTTCGTAGAAGAGTACACAAACTTGTATGTATGTTCTGTGCAACCTATCCCGCATAAGTGTAAGAATCAATTAAATGATGACAACGAGGAATCGAGGTGAAGAAAAGACCTCATACTAAGGTGTTATGGTATTTACCTGTAATTCCCCACTTGAAGCATTTATTTGCAAACCCAAAGGAAAAAAACTGCTGCGTTGGCACTTGGAGGAGAGTAAGAACGATGGAATGCTAAAACACCCTACTGATTCCACCAAATGGAGAAACATCGGTAGAAAGTTTCAAGAATTCGGTGTGAATCCAAGGAATATAAGGTTTGGATTGTGTACGAACGGAATAAATCATTTCGGTAACATGAGCAGCTGACATAGTACTTGACCTGTGAATCTTTATATCTACAACTTTCCTCCTTGGTTGTTTATAAAGCGAAAATACATTTTATTGTCTCTACTTATGCAAGGCCCGAAACAATCTGGGATGATATTAATGTGTACCTAGCACCATTGATGGAAGATCTAAAAACACTGTGGGTTCCTTGGTACAAGTATGGGTAACGTATAAATAAAAGAACTTCATTTTGCATTGTTTGTTATTCTGCATCATAAATGATTACCCTGTCCTTACTAACCTATCGGGCTAGAATACAAAAGGAGCCAAAGCATGCACACACTACTTACATGATACCGAGAGTGCGTGGCAAGATCACTTGCGCAAAACTATATACATGCGTTACCGTAGGTTCCTTCGGAGGAATCACCTATACCGTAAAATGAAGAAATAATTCGACGCAAGGAACGAAGACGGTTCCGCTCTAAGGCCTTTAAGCGGGAGAGATGTTCATGACATGGTTAAGGATTTGATGTAGGTTTCATTGGGTTCTAATTGTAATTCACCCACAAAAGAATCAGGTTATCTATCATGATTTCTTATAGAGTGGTAGCCACGACTTGAATCCTGTCACAAAATTACTCAACATGTAATCGGAATTTGAGGACAACTCTGTTACTTCTTGCTGAGTCAAGTCATAAATCCAAAAGATGAGTTCCACTCTGCCTAACTTGAGGGGTTGTGTTATTTCTGAATTACCACTTCGGCTACTTTGTGGACCTTGTGCCGTGTTTTCTTAATTGTACTTGTGCATTCAATTGTTAATATTTTTGAGTTGATTTATGAAATTAAAGGATGTGATGTACGTGGTGTAATATGTAATCTGAATTGATTTTTGAAATGGATATGATGTAGGTGGTGTAATAATATGTAATCTGAGTGGATGTGATGTAGGTGGTGTAATAATATGTAATCTGAGTGGATGTTTGAAATGGATATGATAATATGGATGTAATCTATAATTTGCTTGTTTTAGAGGGCATATCTAAGATTTCCTGAGGCTGGTCAGTAAACAAAAAAGTATATCAAATCAAAATAACATCATATACGGTTCTTTAGGAACTATGATAACCACTTATCACATACGGTTCACACTCAGAACCATCTGTGATATTTACTTATCACAGACGGTTCACAATCAGAACCGACTGTGATATATTTTTCATGAGTCATCATTATCACTGACACATAATTACAAATAGTTTACAAAACCGTCTGTGATGAGTTTCTTGAACCATTTATGATAAGGTTTTCTGTACTAGTGATTTGTCGTCTTTATTCATCTGAAGAACTATTCCTGTTTCTGTATACATTAAAGCAGCATATTTCCACTATTTTCACTTTTTGGCTTTTGCATAAGGTTACTTGCAGTTTGGTTCTTACCTTAATTTTCCTTCAGTGGAGTAGAATTTTCATTAAATTTCTAAATTAATAATAAAAAATAGGTTGCTTGTTCCTACACTGGTGATGTTTCTCCTTTGCAGTCTAGCCTAGTCTGTCTACACTTGAGTTCTAAGCTCTATTTAGTAGTAGCGTTTTGATTCTGTGCTTTGGAATAAGCAAATTGAATTGTTTGAGATAGAAAACTGAAACTGAGTTTCTAAAATAACCTTCTCTAGAAATATGTTGTACCACTTATTTTCCTTGTAGTTGACTTCATCTATTTGCCTGACATTGGCTTGAACTGTCGAAAACTGAAACTGATTTTGATTTTGGCGCTAACTGGATCTAAAGAAACCACCTGCTTTTGTTGCTTAGCCAAATCTGAGTAATAGGATCACAGTATCATAGGATATGTGCCCTTTAGCTTAAAATGTTAGCCATGGTAATTCTATATCATGTTGTTTGTTGTGTGGTTGTTTCCAGTCAAATCAATGATTTCTTATATAGAATGGTAATCATACCTTTCCTATTCTTCGGAGGATTGCCGGCCTGTGGTTGCTTTGAGCCGTGCCGATGGCTCGGCTCAAAAAAAATTTCGCATTTTAATTCTTTTATAAATTACAAATAGGTCCTTCATGATTTTTTATGAGGGGAAGATATTTTTCCCTAAAATCGTATTTGGGTCCCTCGTGCGCTATTTTACGGAAAAAAAAACTCCAGTTAAATTCAAATCGCGAACAAGCCCTTTTCTAATTTTTAAGGATAGCGGACAGGTCCAAAAACGTAGCAGACAGGTCCTTGCTCCTTATGTTTAGGTCCTTTCTCCGTTTTTCTCGGGAAAAAATGTTTTCGTCACCAGAAATATTTGTGTAGCTCTATCTCTAGACATTTTTCCTACCTCGATTTTCCATCTCGATCTCTGATATTTTTTAAAACATGTATTATTACTCGGTGAACGCGTAGAGTGTTAGCCACGACAAAAGAAGGTTGTCATCTCTAAAAATTTTTCACCCTTTTGCCTCTAGACTTTTTCCCCACCGCCTCTAGACTTTTTCCCCACTGCAGTTTTCCAGCTTGGTCTCCAATATTTTCCAAATATTTCTTCGGAAGAGATATTTCTACAACTCTATCTCTCTATTTTTTCCCCGTTTCGCTCATTATTTCGACGATTTAAAAAATAAAACGCCATAAAAAAAAGAAATTTTTTCTAAAAAAACGTCACGTGCGGCGTGTTACGCCACAAAAAATTGTGTTCTTTCAGTCGTTTCGCTCATTGTTTCGACGATTTAAAAAATAAAATGCCGCCAAAAAAAAGAAAATTTTTCTACGAAAAACGACACGCGCGGCATGTTACGCCGCGAAAAAAATAAGATTTTTTTCTATGAAAAAGTGACACGCGCGGCGTGTTAAAAAACGTATTGACGTTTGGATCTTTCGTGAAAGGACCCTAAATAGATAAAAAAACGTATTAACGTTTGGATCATTCCGACTGTTTTACATGAAAAGGATCTTTCGATTTATCGCAAACGCATATGTATTTTTGTTTTTTCAACCATTTCGCACGTTTCCACGATGATTTTTTTTTAAAAAATGCCGACGGGAAAAAAACGGAATTTTTCTCGCGAAAAAAACAACGCACGCGGCGTATACGCCGCGCAAACTATTCTAGTTAGTATTACATATAGATCCTTTGTACTCAAAATTATCCTCGGTCCTTAAAAAACTGCTGTTCTTTGGTGCAACACTTATTGCTTAAAGGTGGGCTTCATGTCGTGCCGGGATGGTCTGGCACGGACTCATCGTGCTTCGTGCTTGAATAATGTTGAGTCGCGATGGCTTGTCGTGCCCGCCGTACCGTGTCATGCCGGGCCAGTCCGGCTCACCTTCGGTGAGTCTAAGCACATCTCATTTCCGCTTTCTGCTTGCTTCGTACCATGTCGGCTCAGGTCCAACCCAATTGCACTATTGCGATGAGAAGAAAGGAACCAGAGACACATGGAGTTAAGGCAGTGGACACAAATATTATGGAAAAAGAATTAAAATTTATTTATTCTTAAAACGAGGCAGATATGCTGAACACAAGTGATAGAGAGGGCAACGAGAGAGTGAGGAAGAGAGGCAATCGAGATTGAGAGAGACGGATGAAAGAGAGAGAGATTGAGAGAGACGGGTGAGAGAGAGAGCTGACCTGTCTCTCTTAGGTGTCGATAGCTAGGGGTGGCATTAATGCTGCTAAGTACGTCCATAACACTCATACTTTATGGGTCGGTGACCTTCATACTGAATTTCTTCCTCATACCTAGGTCATCGGGTTTGACACGGCTCGTGCTACAATGTCGTGCTCGATCTGTGCCACCCTCGTGCCTAGTTCTGGGCCTAAGACGATTCGGCTTAGGGATGGCAATCTTATCCGACATCTGTACCATGGGTAAAAACCCTAATGGAGGTGGGTATGTTTCTCTTTTATTACCCGCTGTATGTTTATGGGGCCAAACTCTACCCGACGGGTAAACGAATATGGGTATGGGAGAGCTTCACCCGCATCTGCTCCGCCTGACACCGCCACCTCCTATTGACATATGAGGCTAAAATAGGCGCCATTGGCCCCTTGATCCCCAATTTGTAGTATCTCATTTCAAGAATTGTTGAACTTGACCATATGTGTATTATTTGTCCGCATATATTATTTTAATTATTATTCTTATATACATTTGAAATTTTGAATCATTGATAATTATTGAATGTTGCTAATACCTATAACTTCATCAAAAAGATTGTATTAGTATCATAACTCATTAGCTTCTAGTACCATTTGGTTGGAAAGATTGTTGATGGTAACGGGTAAACGGGTATACCCGCGGGTATCAGTACCATGGGTAGATCTGAGTATGGGCGAGATTTTTCAACCGCGACCCTTCGCGGGTATACCCGTGGGGGAAATTTTGGTTCGCGGGTATGGGTATGGGCGAGTACTACCCGTACCAGCCGCACCCGATTGCCATCCCTATTCGTGCTACAATGTCGTGCTGGCCCAACACTGCCCACTTTGTACCGGGCTAGCCTTTGGACCGTACGTGCCCGCTGCGCCTCAGGCAAATCCAAAAGAGCCTAACCCGAGTGCCCACCTCTAGTGTTGTTATTAATGTTGCTGGCAAGTGACATGGATGAGAACCATAAACACGACACAAGATTTTCTGATTGTGTAGCCTCTAATATGATTCTGCAATATAAATTTTCCGACTGTGTGACCCCTAATCTGGTCCCATGCTCTCTTTTAGATGTTGATAATTTCATGGTGTTTCCCCATATTGTTGACAGTTTTAGCTTACAACTATCCATCCAAATGTCGGTCCATAGTTTTAGGTTCCAACATTCAGACCAGAGTTACAAGTTTGTAGTGTGTTTGTATGCTAATTGTTCAAGAAAATCATCTGCGACACGTTGAAGTCCTTAATAGCTATCCCTGAAGTCCAGCCAAGACATGCTCTTGCAATCTACAGGTACCCCTCCATGAGATCCCTTCTGAATGTACATGGATCCCAGTAAAACTGTGAGTGTTGTCCTCATTAACCGGTTCAAAAAGAGTGTGAAGGTCGACAATTAGCCTTTTGGTGTTCTTAACTTTGTCCTTGAACAGGTTCGTGAGAAGGAACTTTCGCTTGAAGACTCGATGTTCGAAGGTCGCCTGGGTAATGAAAGCAGAAGGTTCAGAAAGCATGGTCTAGAAGAGTGCACAAGATTCTCGTGGCACAAAATGGAGCAACACAAGCAGAACCAGCACAAGCAGCCACCCACAAGCCTCTGGCACAAGTTGTGCACTTGTGCTGGAGCAAAAACTCGAGACTTTTTTGGTGGTATTTTTGGAGATAGCTGGGTGAGCTGGTGTTATCGTTGCGAAGCTGACAGGCTGATGTTGTCATTCCTACATACGACTGTGCCTATGATGGCCACGCCACATGCTCTCTTCTAGCAACTTTCACATTTCAACCTTTTCACCCACCCTGCCACATGTTTCACCTCCTCGGCCTTCCACTTCTTTCGTACATGCTACGTGTTTGATGAAGTACATGAAAGTGAAGTTTTGTTTTCAGGATATTAAACTAATATGAGGTTGCTAAATTGTATAATAGATGAGTACAAGCCACTGTATTGCAACCTTACAGCTGAGGACCTCCCAGTTATTATGCGTGTTTTTCTTCACCTTTACATGCCATTTCCTTGATGAATATATATTTTATTTGATTTGGATGAGCGATTCCTTGCAGGCGCAAACTTTTAGAGACTATGCTTCTGTTGTAGTCTTGTAGATGCTTTCAGGAGCATTTGATGCTTTAGATTTATTTACTTCTAGATAAAGCTGGGTAAGTAAAGGCACGATGGCATATTTTTGTATCACTTCTAGATGAAGCAACTAATTAAGTTTAATTTGCATAAGCTAAGAAAAGCATCATTTTATGGTTTCTGATTTTTTTTTGGCAAATTCATGTCATGATGAAAAAAGTGTCCATAGTTCTTCTAGGATCTTTGTACATCACCAAACTATGAGGAATTGTCCGAAGTACTGAAATCAAGTGTGAAATGTCATATTGATGCTGAAGGAATTTCTTTACATTCAGTATGAAGGGATTTCCGAAAGTTATTTTTGACATATTCTCCAATCTATTTCTATCCTTTATATTGATTACATCAAATTAGGGTTCCTCCTATATATAAAAATATTATAACAGTTGGGCGTAATGGGTAATCTCTGCATGATTTGGATCCTAACATTGGAATTTGTGGTTAGTGTGGTTCATGAATAGGCCTACCACGTGAACATCCTTGGAGGTACCACACTAAATTAAGAAAAGGAAAGATTTGCAACAATTTATCGTTATGTTCCTTTAAATGAGAATGTATTTATTGTGTTCTGGTTCTTATTTTAGAAACATCACATTCTGTTGTTTGTAATATCTAAGAGCTCCTATTTTAGAAATTCAGTCTAATGCCTTAGAGTTTAAGTTATTGTACAAAACTGTTTTTTATGCCTATTATTTAGTTGTGAGCTACATGTTGGCCTTGGTTTCTCTAATTAGATTTCTTAACCGACTAAAAATATATTTGTTAACTATTGAAAAGCTCAGCACACTTTAGGACCAAATATAAATAGACAGCCATGATACTGTTGTTATCAATTGCAGTTCCCAGATTTTGGGACTAGCTAATAGGCAATGATATTACCATAGGTTGCTCTGCTTCACACAGAACTACTATAGTAACAAAAATTAAAGATTGTTTTTGTGTTACCCTTGTTATCAAAAGATCTAAGATCAAAAATACATCTTATAGTTCTATAACAGTGGGTGGATGACCGATCATTGTCAAAAGATGAGAATCCAGAAACTTTCTCACTACATGAATGCAGTTTTTAGTACTTAGACAGTAGGCTGTGTTTCATTTGTTTTGGCTTAGAGAAAAGTAATGAGATTAAATTATTTACCCTGGTTCTAGCATCATTTTGCCAAGTTATATTGGGATAAGTGGTGACAGATCTTTAAACCATCAGTCATCCTTGCATATTTTATATACGGTGTTACATCACCTAAGCCATTCAAGCTGCTAGCAATAACATGATTCGTCACACCTGATGTACCAAGTTGTTAAGCTATAGGAATAACATTATGTTGGCTACAGATGAGATGAAGCAAAATTGGTTCATTAATGCAAAGGCTTTTCTCCAGAGGGGCTTCATGAGTTATTAAACCATTTTGCAGAATTGCTTATTTACATTTTTTTTGTTATGGTATTTTCTTTGCCACAAAATAACTCATATCTTTTATATATATATTACCTTTACGTCTGACACAAATGCCTTTTTGTTTGCAAGAAAAAGAAATACCAAGCTGTGTAGCTACTGCTAAATTTGTTATTATTCTTAAGAACCCGTTGCAACGTACGGACACCATACTAATAAGTATATATAGTAGGATTTTTCGTGTTGTTTTCTTTCAAAATTAAAAAAAAAACAGCACACACAGTGCTTCCCGTAGAAGCTATCCGGCCATCATCGGCATCACATAGTGGGAATTGAAAGGCATGTATTCCTTGTGGGGCCACAAGACGATTCCAAATTTCGTTTCATACCCAAGCTTTAGTTCCGGCCGCGATCACACAATCTTGTAAGGGCATCCGTAATGGTTAAAGATAATTGCTCTCTATAGTAAGATCTATGTCATCTATATACCATGCTATAGTAAATCCTTGCAATGGTGAATCTATATAGATGTCTATAGCTATTTTTAATTAATAGAGTGCTCTCTCTCTTTCTTCATTTAATTAATAGACAATCTACAGGTCTATAGATAGCAGCGCTCTCTCTCTTCATTTAATTGCTTGTCACATAGGATAGATGATGATATGAACTTCTTATAGATAACTGACTAGGCACCATTGCGGATACCCTAAGCACAAGCTTTCCGCTCGTCATCGCACATAATGGAATATATAGGGAATATGAATAACATCATTGTGTCCCTAACCCCAGCTGCTACCCAAATTTATTAATCTCACACACACATTGAAGGCTTTCACATAATCACATGCGTTTCACGGGGGTTAAAGTGCATGTTAAAGTGCATGCAATTTGTAGGTTACATGCATAGGCGGATCTAGGTGGGGTTCTGTGCTGGATATGCACTGGCACCCCAAAGAATATGAAAAACACCTAGAGGTTATCTCTTCAATAGATCAAATTTGTTGATTGAATTGATCATAATTTTGGTAGTTGGGATTTGTAAAGCTTTAGAGCTATCTCAAATGTAATTTTAGCAAATTTCGAATATATATATATATATATATATTGGATTTATGATGTTAAAAAATAATTATACAATATTATAAAGTTATACGTGTGAAGTGTACATCTTCATTGAAAGTTTTCTAGTTCCGCGATGTATAGCAAGCCTTCAGAGAACACATAATTAAGCAGCCACCACGCTTGTCACATTTTACTTTAGTACTCCAGTTAAAAATAGTTGTCGTTTTGATTATAAGTATAATCAAACTTTCGAATTTTAGCTATCAATATCTTTCTAAATATTTAAATTGGATACGTGAAAATTATATATATATATATATATATATATATATATATATATATATATATATATATATATATATATATATTTGTCTCTAAAAGTACTTTCATAATATTATAATTTTATTAGATTTTATAAATATATAATAATAAAAATTATTTGTTAAAGTTGTATTTTAGAGACTATGTCAATATCGAGAACGACAATAATTTATGATCGGAGGAAGTATTTGAGAATCTTTAAGGTACCTCGGACTCCATAAGAGCAAGGCTAATAATATAGCCAACTGTGGGTTTTATGTTATTGACATATCATCTATAGCCAATCTAATAGCCCACTCATATAATAGTTAGTTATACATATACATTGAGCATTAATACCTGACCCACCTTTCATCTTCTCATTCTCTCACCAATCTTCTTGGAGCCCGTGGTCAGAGCTATTATTAGTCTCAGAGTCTGCTTCTCTCTCTCCTCTCTCTCCAACTCAACTCAAATCGACGTGGCGACTCCTATAGCCCGCTTACGTAACCTTATTATACTTGCTCTAAGTGGCGTGGAGTAAAAGATCTACTGTGCTTGTTTGGGCTTTTCACTGACTTAAAAGCCAAAAAGCTAAAGCCCAAACAAACGAAGCAATTTTTATCTAGGCTTTTTAAAAGCCATAAGTCTCAGATAACTAAAGCCAAAAGCCACTTGGGAGAGGCTTTTTGGCTTATTGATGGTTGGTTTTAAACTAATAACATTAATGTTAGATAAAATATCCACCTCTATCACGTAAAAGCCATTAGCTTTTAAGTCTTAAGCCAAAAAGTCGCTTTTAAGCTATAAGCCAAAAGCTTAAGCCTAAACAAACAGTATGTAGTGTTTCCTAGAAACGGAATAAAAGTAAAAAGTTTAGTAGCGTAGACCGTAGAGTATAAGATTTAAAGGGGCCAGTGTACATTTTTTTGTCTTGGCTTTCAGATTTTTTTAGGTACTAGAACATCTACAGTGCGCCCCTAGAATAGATTCTGTGTATGACCGTGTTAGTCTAGAAAAAACTAGCACACATAGTAAAAACAGTGATGATAATACAATCATATCACGAATCAAATAATATTAATTAAGCAGAAAGGTAATAGCCTTATGGCCAACCATTACAAATAAACAGCCTCTTAGCTAGAGTTCAATAAGAAGTAGCGAAAGCGAAATAACAGCACCAGGATAAGCCTATCCATTTGCCCACAGACAATCGACTGGGGTACGCGTCCTAATACTCTGGATCACCTTCGTCATAACCACAAGTGTAGAACTCGTAGTCACCTTCAGCTTCTACACACTCCTCTGTGGAAAGTTGGGATGTTATAAGGGTAAGTATAAAATATACTCTGCAAGTCTTGGAAATATAATACATGTTAACTATATACATGGCTGAATAATTAAAGGTATAATATGGTTCTTTTAGCATAAAGCAATGTTTAACTTTAAATACCAATCAGAATTTATAAAGCATCATTTGGACAACCCAAGAGAGAGTTCCATCCACTCACGGATTCCCAAATCATCATTTTATTAAAAACAAAATCATAAAATCTACAATGTGAAAGCGTACCTCGATCGCCCTTGACCGTGAGCATGGCTACTTAAGTAGTTTTAACTCTACAGAGTGTATACAGATTTACCCACAAGACATGATCTACCCTTCTCGCCATGCAATTAACACACTTCCTTAATTGTGTTGGCGGAAAGATCATGACAAGGCCTTTACAATGTACCACCCCATTATTAACCTTGTCCGCTAAGGTTTCACCGCTGAAGGGTTCCATCCACCCAATCGGAAGCCCCTCTTGCGCCATGTGGGGAAAAATTTTCTCCATCTGACACCTACATTCCACCAACTAGCGTAGCCAATAGTGAGACACACAAATTAGTTAGCTAAGTCGCACCCATATAGACTTGTGGTTATACGGTAATACTTGGTCCATGGTAACACAAGTTTCGGTCCTTAATTGACTAGGACCCACCAAGCATCCATCCGTCCCAGTATAAACTATTTTCCACTTTATTTCATTTAACTAACAACAACAATACCACTTGCCCCAACTTTCATAAATAAGTTTAAACAAAGTTTGAAAAGATTCCCATAATGGCATAATACCGAAACGTTTAAGCTAGACTAAGCAATTCTACCGTCACATGCTACACTATTGGTTATCATCAGATAAATTAGTTAATATCATCTAGCGTGACAAAGATTCGACATGATGAATACCAAAGAGGGTATAACAAATCGGGAATTTAACTAAACCCTTAAAACCACGTTTAAAATACAATGTATAAAGGTAAGCATGCATAATTTAAAACAACATAAGTAATTTATAAAAATCTGGGATCAGTATGTTGAAGGAAAACTTACCTTCGTTGCCTCCTATTGGATCTACCTCCGACTGCTGGTTCGACTGAGCTTCGATTGCGTCGTCTACACACAAAACGAGAACAAATAAACAAAAAATTAAAAAATTAAAAATAATAGTACTGAAAGGTAGATCTTGAATTTAGATTAATTTAGAAATTTAAATAACTGGAATCAGAGCTCGAACGAAGGAGAATGGGCTCCTAGAAGTTCCTCGGATAAAAAATCAGAGAAAATAAAAAGGGCTAACATGTGGCGCAATCTGATTGGTTGGAATTTTTGGGATTTTCTAGAAATTCAGAAAAAGAAAAAGAAAAGCCGGTTGACACGTGGGCCCACGTGTCAGTGACACGGCTCATGGTGGACTACGTCCACCGAGAAGGGGATACTGATGCGGCAAAAAGGCTGACGTGGGTTGCCACGCGGTGGCTAGGGCAGACGTGGTAGCCACGCGGCGGGTGACGCGGTGCGAGCGCGAGAGCCGAGGCAGGGTGACACGGTTACCAAAGCGGCGACGCGCGGCTAATCGATCACGCGGTCACGCACGTGGGTGCGGTAAGGGCGGTCATGCTAGAGGAAAGGATGACGAAGTTGCTACGTACAAAATCACGACGAAACGTGATTGGGTTTGGGGCAAACGGAAGAGGGCTTCGTGACAAATCCGATGGAACCCAAAACGACGGCGGAGGCTCTCCGGCGGCGAAGAAGTTACTTGGGACGGCGGCGCAACCCGGTGGCTAGGGTTTGGCTTTTTGGCGTCACACAGTGCGGCAAACCACAGGACGAGGAGAGGAGCTGATGCGCAATAAAAGCCAAAGCTTACCGGACATGACGCAGACGGCGTGCAATATTTGCGGTACGGTAAAGCGACGAAATGGGCGACGAGAGTCTGGCTCAGAGACGACGGTCGAGATGTTGACATGTAGGCCCCACATGTCAGTAGGCGAGGCACGGAGGCGGGCCACACGAGACTGGGCCCGTAGGAAGGTGGGTAGGCCGAGGAAACAGGTCGGACTGGGCTGAGTGGAGGGAGGAGGATGGCAGGCCAGGCGGGAGAAGAGGACTGGGCTGGTGAAAAAGGAGAATGGGCCAAGTGCAAGGATTTCGCCCCGCGCAGAGAAAAGGACAAGAAAAAGAATTTTCTTTTTAAGAAATTCTGGAAAATGCAAAAAGGCAAAAATAAATAGAAAATAAATTAGGAAAAATTCCAGAAAAATCTCAAAAATATTTTTAAACATTTGGAATCCAAATAAATTATTCTGAACACATTTCAACTTAAAATTTTGATTCAAATGATTTGCTTGCAAAAAAATTGAATGCACCAAATTTTTTAGAAAAAACTCAAAAAAAATGGAAAGTTACATTAACGGGTTCAGCCCTATACATAATGGAAATGGGCACCAAGCAAAAAAATCTTAGGGTTGACCTTGAGCTTGAGGCCCGATTCCATGGAATAAAAAAAAACTATGGTCCACCAGTCGGATGCTGATGATGTGAAGGGGTTGATGTGATGTCGCTCTCGCGAGCTACCACTGAGAGTCACTATCGTCAGCCACTGTATTGACCCTCATTTTTTAATAAAATGTCAAAATAAGAATCTACGTGTATATAATATTAGTCCTATAATCAGTGACTAGTACGCACATTTATAACTATTAGAATCACAACCATACGTTATATTATTAATGCGGAAGCTATTAGATAATATAATCTTACAATTCAGAGTACACAACAGCAGAAGAAGTAAAGTCTTGTAGTGTGTCCATCCAACATTTAGGCAACTGACAAGGCATAAGTCTCTAGAAAGATCGCTTTGAAGTTCCCGCATCTTACATCAGAAGGTAATCTTCAGAGCCTCTTTACCCAAAATAACATATTAAGCAAGATTGAGTACTTTCGTACTTAGTAAGACTTAAAGTAGTATTTGCAACAAGCAGTAATGTAGGCTATGTCGAAGGAAGCTTCTACGGTTATTTTGCATAAAGCAACATAGATTTTGTAAATCAACTTATAATTTAGAAATGAAATTTGTAAAGGCTAATTTAACTGATATGAAAGTAATAAGTACAACGCATAAGTAATAGCTCATAGTCCTCGATGATCAACACATTCCTTGACAAAAATGAGGCATAACAGATGAAACCAAGCCATTTTAAAAATAACAAAAATATCTAATTATGTGATGACTTTACCAAGTGTCCATGACTGCGGACACGGCTAATTGATTAGATTTATACTATGCAGAGGTGTACAGTTTTACCCACAAATCATGCCCTTTTCTTTTTGCCACATGTTTCACACACCTTTGGTGTTGTGGCCAGAATGTTCATGATGAAAACTTTTACATTACCTGGTTTAACTTTGCACCAGCCCGATGATAATAAGCCCTCGCTATGGTTTGATATGGAGATCGATCCCGAGGACCAAAGTCTCCTTGATCAAAGCATCCGAGACGAGGAGTTCAGACAACAACTTGAAGCGCAGCGTGACACGGCACGCGAGGAGGCACGTCGAAAGGAAGCGGAGGAGAAGGAGGCCAAGAGAGAGAGAGGAAACGAGGGAGGGCACATCGTGCCAGAGAAGCCCCACCGGAGGCATGGGCCAAAGGGAAGTGGCCTCGATCTACTCAGTAGACGAGAAGTTGTAACCATTATTTTCCTTGTTCGTGATGCGCATCCTAGCTTTATGTCGTAATGAAGAGTGTGGTCTACATTATTTTCATGATAACCGATCCGAGAAATCGTGGGCTAGCACTTATCTATGGGCGACCTGGCCGGGCGTTGCTTTGGCGCGAAGTTGTAAAAATTGGAAAAGGCAATCACGTTACTAATTGGGAAAGATAAGCTAAAAAAATGCAAACACTGATTTCAGACAGTCATACAACACGGTGCTGAAGATAAAGAAATTACAAAAGTACAGCTGTACAACAACTCAGTCACGACCACGCCTCTTGATCTGGTCGGTGGGGTATGTGAGTGGCGACAGCGGACGGGCGGCCCTCCTAGGCCGGCCCTGCGGCGTAGGGGTAGTGTAGTCTGTCGGCTACTCAGGTATGTCCTGGTGCGGTGCTCCCAGGAGCTGAGAGGGGCTGAGGTACTCGGTGGACAGGAACTGGCCCACATCGAACGCTTGCTCCTCCTTGATGTCATCGTCGTCCGTGTCGCCGAAAGCACCCTGGGTCCTGCTGGGGCGTGAGACGAAGACTGGCCCTCGTCACCCCAGCGTCGCCACTGCGGCTGTGCGAGAGGACACGAGGGCTCGTACTGGCCGACGTTGGGCCATGGGGGACGGCTGCCTCGGGGAGGTGCGGGCACAGCTCCACTAGAAGGGGGAGGTGCTGGCCCACGGGGACGTGGTGCGTTGCGCTCGACGATGTCTCGCCCCTAAGCAGGGTGGCAGCGACATGCCCGACTTCAAAGATGGCGGCGATCCGATTATAAGCTGAGCGGTGGTCATCGGCGATGATCTGGATGCCCGCGTCGAGGTGCGTCACCATGGACATAGCCTCCACCTCAGCCTAGTATTAATTGCATACTTTGGATTCAAGTTAAAGTATGAATGTCCCTATTATATTAACCACAAAAAGTGCATCATGTTTCCCAATCCATATATGACATGGATGCACATACTTAGAGGGAGTTTGTAATTTAACTTGAAAGTTTCATTGTATTGATCTATTCTTTATTGACACATATAAGGATCAAGACAAAGAAACTAAATCCTTGAGTATATATTTGAATTGCCTAGTTATAGTATACTCATGGTAATATAGGATATACTCCAATGTAATCAAATTGAATATGT
Organism: Guadua angustifolia; assembly: GCA_036346375.1. Lineage (NCBI taxonomy): Eukaryota > Viridiplantae > Streptophyta > Magnoliopsida > Poales > Poaceae > Guadua > Guadua angustifolia. The sequence continues at coordinate 16,326,348 of CM070520.1, forward strand.
ACATATTATCTCCAAGTCAATTATATTTATGCACATCGCCCGGGCGGTCCGGCTAATAACGAGGATGGCGAGTCGGCGAACTCCTACAACATTGAGCTGCGGAAGTTCTATCCTGGCGAAATTAGTACCTTGTTCCACGAGGCGTCTCTCCCCGCTCGATCATACCGGGCGATCCGTAAGGTCAAGCGGTTTAGAAAGCTTTTGCTTTACCATTATTGTCCCTTTTTTGGCGCCCAATGGCAATCATGCGCATGTATGTCCCTCGTTCTGGCTTGCTAAATTCTTCATGAGTCCATGGTGACCCCGACGCTCTGCGGTACGCTTATAGTGGGCGATTGGGGCGGGTCAGGCGGTGCTCAAACGTGGCTCGACACCCGGGTTGGTTTCAAGCACCACCGTCGCCATCGCGAAAGCACCGTCGGCTTACCGATGCTAATTTCAAAGGCCGCTTGGACACACACAGCCGTCATGGGTCCGTTTCGAGGATCACAAGGACTTAGAATCCAAACAAGGCGAAGTCAGACACCCCATGCCGACTTTAGAATGTTTCTGCCCACTCACGATGTCCCTTCCAAATGTTTACTCACCCTTCGGTAGTTATCTATACACGCAGACGCGAAGAGATTATTATTTGCCAAAGGCCCCAAAGATCACCGTCGCCCTGGCTTTAGCCGCCGCCCGCCCAAGCCGCCGCTCGCCAGCTATCGGGTCGCCCGACGCCTGTATGTCGCCTGCTGGCTTGGGGTGCTACCAGCTTCTAAGGTGCTCGTCACGCCTGGGCTATTAGTCGTATGCTGGTCGCTTCTGGCTTGGGGTTGCCACCAATACCACGCCAGTTCGCCCATCGCCAAGTCACCGCAAGATATAAAACGAGATAAGCGCTTATATATCGCTTTTAATGTCAAGCTTCTTATGATCATACTCTAAGATGGGTCAGTTGTGGTTGTCGCAAGCGTAAAACCGACGCTCCCTCACGATAAAAGGAAATGTACTATAGAAGAAGGCCCCATGAGATTAAGTCACGGAGTGCCGCTAGGCACTCAAGATTTCAACACGGCCAGACACCCGTTGGCTTCACACCGCTGTCGTCACCGCCGAGTATGGGCCGGTTTAAGAGCACTTTAAACTTGTTGCCTCACACGCCATTACCGGCAAAGCGCGTCAGAGATCGCTGTGCCTAAGTTCCGAAGGATTTTGAACCAAATACAACCTCACGCAGTAAACGTACGCTAAGGCTATATGTCTACATTTTTGTCGACTTAAGGCCATTTTCGCCACATTTTATGGCCTCGTGATAATCTATGCTTATGATCACAATAACATGTAAAATCATTGGCAGGATTCTAGAGCGCCACTTAACTTAGGCGTTTTAAGGTGCTCGACTAATCGAATGTTGGCCATCTAACAAACAAATCCAAATAATTCAATCACACGTAAATAAGCAAACATACGGATTATGTTATGCATCAAACATTCATATGCTCATCCAAAAGTTGTCCAAGTTTTTCTCGACGCAGGTTCATCAACAGAGCAAACAAAACAAAGAAGAAACGAAGAGAGCCGCTCACACACCGCCCCGCCAAGTCGAGCTTGCCGCCGCCGCTTTCTACGCCGAGGGGTGGAGACGCCCATGACCGTCAGTCCACTTGCAGAGATTCCGGCCACGTTCGAAATGCTGCGACACCGCTCTTCCGCCGCACCACGGGCCACCATCACGGCGGGATCGGCGCGCTGCCGCAGGTCGCGTCATGATCGCGATTTTCGCCCTCGGGCGGAGTGGGGCGCTGTATAGGAGTCTCGAGCTCCGTTGCGCGGTGAACTGGCGGACCCTCCAGGCGATGAAGGCCATCAGGTTCTGTGCACCTTTTTGGCGGCTGAACGCTTTTCTTCAAGATGACGGCGAGGCGCCAGAGGCGGAAGGCCTCGAGCTTTGAGGTCTTCAGCGCCGCTTCTACTCTCTCCTCACCAAGGCTTCACAGCCCTGGGCTCATTGCTGCATGATGGCTAGGGTTCTCTCAACGCCGCTGCCCTCTCCTGCTCTCTCCAAATACCACCGCTCACCGAGGCAAGTTGGGCTGTCTGAGGCCATGCCTAGAGGTCACAGAGAACGGTGCCCAAGGGCGACGCAAGTCGATGATCTCTTGAAGAGTTGACGGGCTGCCAGGCAGCGGTGGTGGCGCGAGGGCGACTCCGCCGGCGCCGGTGCTGTGGATGTCTTCGCCCTCACAAGGTGGCGGCGGAGGCGCCAGGCGAGGCTTCCGCTGGCTCTTGCTGCTGCTTTCGCGCTTGGCGCTGTTTTGAGGGGCCGCCTTGATGGCGCCTGAGCCAACATGAGGCCAGCCACCTGGGTGGCCCGAGCCTCTGGCCGAGGTTGTTGGCGCCATGGCTGTCAAACCGACGCCAGAGGAAGAGGAAGAGTCGGTGAAGGCTCCGGAGTCGGCTACGGGCAGAAGCGCGAGGCGGTTAAGGCGGGCGCCCGTGCCTCCGCCCCTGGTACTGCTGCCGCTGGTCAAGGCGGGTGTTATCAGGGTACCACCTCTTGGGGTCCGAGTCTGGGCGTCGGGCAATTGATCGCTGTCAGGTCTGACACGATGGCGGTGTATCCTTTAATCATCAATGCCACGGCTTCTGCGGAGTCTTATCGCGGGCGCGCCGACGACCGCAGCGGCCATGGTCCAAGTCGGCGAGGCTGCCGCCTCCGAAAAATCGTTGTCAGATCGGCCGATCAACACGGCGAGCCACCGCCAAGATCGCTCGAAATACCGCGAAGTTAAAGAATGGAAGCCAAAAGCATGTGCATGAAGAAAGAAGAAAGGAAACAAAGGCTTACGTCCGCCACGCGCTTAGTCGTTGTCACCGTATCGCCATGCATGTACGACGGCATAGAAGGCTAATCCTGCCATAGTCCTGCCACCACTTAACAAATCCGTGTCCCGCAATCGTGACGGGTTGCGAGTTCGCTGATCAAGTAGTTCTGGGCTGAGCAGACAAGTTGCCCAAATGGGTACTCCTATAAGCGACTCATTATCAAGATACCACCGCCGCGCATGCCCTCTCCGCTTGGACCTGGCCGAAGGCGATAGTAGGAGGCCATCCCGTCTCCGGCGAAGTAGTAACTTCACTACCTCGCCGTCATTGTGGCGCTACAGATGAAGAAGTAGCTGGAAAGAGGAAGATTTGGCATCACCCCATGAACATTTCAGAGGTGCGAAGATGGCGAGGAAGACAATGGAGTTGGGGGTGAGGTGAAGATGGTGATTTACAGAAGTGGAGGACAAGAGAAAAAGCCTGAAAGGGAAGAAGGCCCGCCATCATCGCCAAGTGTGAATGACGATCTCATCGAGAGGCACCGGCGTATGCTCCCCCCGCCGAAGCGAGTGCGTTCCAAGGTGAGGATTCCCATCCTTCAGACGGTGGCAGAGTCAAGAAAGGGAAGCAGGATGGGATTCACCATGGTGTTGAAGAAGGCAAAGAGCTTCAAGAAAGGAAGGCGAAGAAACAAGAGGCAAAGTGCGAAGGAAGGCGTGAAACCGCCGACACAGATGTATCTATATATGCGCCCCCACGCGCACCTGCTCGTGAAGGACAAAATCATGCACCGCCGTCCCAAGAAAAACCGCAGGATACGTATGGAATCAAGCGCAGATCTCATGAGTAATGGCTCACCGAGCGCATAAGCATTAAAGCGATTAAATGAAGGTTCTCTAAAGGAGCTTTAGGCTCGCTTAGGGCGGGCCCGGCTAATGTCAACATTTCACGCTTAGGGTATTCTCCGCCGCATAGTAAAGTCACGCGGGTTCTTGCGAAAGGTGTCGACGAGCACGCCTGCCGCCGCCAGCCCACGGGCGGCTCGCACCTGGGCGGCGATCATGGCCGCCGCCAGCGGTCCACGGGTGCCCGGCGAGCGTGGGCGAGCACGCCTTGCTTTTTCCGGCCACCCACGTGGGCGGCTCGCACGGCGGCGACTACCGCCCGCCGGCCAGCGCCGGCTCACGGGCGCCCGGCGAGCAGGGCGCGAATGCCTCGCCGCCGCCACCCACGGGCGTTCGCACGGGCGGCGATCACGCGTTCACGGCCGCGCCGTCCACGTGGCGCCTGGCGAGCAGTGGGCGAGCACGCCTGCCCCGCCGCCTCAGCCCACGGGCGGTGGCGAGCACGGGCGGACGCCTCGCCGCCTGCCGCGTGCAGGAGGAGCTAAGGCTCCTTCCACTACTGCATCAGACGAACGGAGCCGCCATAGCTAGCTTATCCGGCCGAAGGTTTTCACAGAACAAGTCCATTCTCCGACGCCTCTCACCTACTGGCTATAAAGGGGTCCTATCCGGGACCGCAAAAGGCCAGAGGTATTTAATGAGGCCGAGGAACGGACACGTGAAGGAGCATTAAATGTATTTAGATCAAGATGATGACTCCTTTACCTACCCCGCTAGCTCTGCCTATATAAGGGCACTCGGTGCATGGGGAAGGGGGATCCATTGATCGGATCTCGAACCAGAGAGCTAGCGTAAGAACTTGTAACCCTAGAACTCAGACTAGCTCAACATACTTCATACTTAAATTTAGCAGATCGTAAGGCTATTGCCCTCTCACAAGGGGCCTGAACCCGGGTAAAATCTTTGTGTTCTTCCTAGTTCATAGCACGGATCCCGGCCAGGAGAGTTCCTAGGTTTCACCTCTAGATTAGCCACCACTAAGACGCCCATTCGAACCAAACCCTGCCTCAGAGACTCCTGCCCTGTGTGTGGAATACGCTAACACTTATTTTGTCCATTTACACTTTAGGTTGTCTAAGATCTATGAGGGCTCATGGGGAACTACAAGAAGTAATTCTGTGCAGGAACATAATATACCCAAAAGCAAATATTCCTCCTGTCTTGCTATGCGTTACTAGACCCAAGGACTAACTAAGATGAATTTTTTATTTCTTTACTACAATGGATGAAAAGACAGCCAGTATCCACGAAATTCACTAGCAATTTATCCTCCTTTTCATTGAAATTGATTGACCTTTTTCTGGTTTGGTCTTGAAAAATTTCATTCGTAAACATTATATATACCATTGCATCTCGCATACCTCAATAACATAGTACTAGGAAGTTGGAGATCTAGGATATTGTCTGTATTAGGAAATATAACTCAATTTCCAGGAGTTTGCAGTGTTCTAGTAATTCCAGCATCAACTAACCACTATTGATGTAAGATGAAACTAGGTTGCTCCTTTTCAACACAACTGACAAAGCACATAGATTGCATAGAGAAGAACTTCAATAAACAAGATACATGATTCTACAGGGAAGTAACCAATCTAACTTCAAGTAGCAGCATCAAAGTTTAGCTAAATTTAAGATAATTTTAGAGGCGCAATTTAAGATACATACCCTGCACGAGCCGTCCGTCTGCAAATTCACAAACGAGGTAGGATTGGGACCTTCGAACCCTCTCTACCCTCGCTCCTGCGGCTGCAAAGGTTCTGCGGCTCAAGGGCGTGTTCGGTCCTCCCTGTCAGGCGTGTCGGCCCTCCGCCAAGCGGGCGGCGGCGGCTCGCTGAGCGGCTCTGCTCCTTGCTTAGCGCTATAAAAGGCCTCTCGACGAAGTTGTCGCCTCCATCGCGCCCAAAATGGCCGGGCGCCCACGCCGAGGTAATCGGCTAACAAGGATGCTGGATGGGATGGAGGGTGGAGCTCGGCCGATGACGCATGAATTCTACGCGGAGAAGAAAAACATCTACGCTGGAGTGGATTGGGAAAGCACGGAGCTAAATATCTAGCCACTTGCCGCGATTTTGGGGCGACGGAGAAAAAGAGAGTCGGGTAGGGCAACTGTTGGAGCATGATTTTCCTATTTGTTTCCTAAAATGGTTTTGGGAGAAAGGATAAGAAACTGCTGAGATGCTCTAATCAATTGCTGACTCGAATGGCACACCTCCCTAAAAAATACAAAATTGCCTTCTTTCCCACCGCAACAGATTTTTGAAATGATATATATCATCTATAGCGGTACCATACCGCAACAGGAGTGGAGCAACACGCGTTACCCATCATGCTTTATCGAGAAAATCTAGTTTTCAGAGTTGACAAATAATAACCTTACTAATATGGCAAAACTGCTGCCTTGACGCTTGAGCCGAGCCGTCACGCGATTAGGCTTGGCCGCCAGCTCGCTCAAAAAAAATTCGCTTAGGTCCTAAAAATCCATAATTACGATAGATCATTCCTCGCGTTTTTACGAAGAAGACTTTTCGATTCGTAAAAATCGCGAATTTTTCATGAGAGGACCCTAGATAGATACAAAAAACGTAGTGTCGCTTGGATTATTCCGCTATTTTTCACTAAAAGGACTTTTCGATGAAGCAATCGAGATGCATTTGTATATTTCAACCGCTGATTTCCACGATTTTAAAAAGAATGACGAAAACCAAAATTGTTTTGAAAAAATAATGCGTCCGCCGACTCAAAGACGTTTTCCTTTTCAGTAGGTCCTCAAAATTACGTGAATTACGCAGATCCTTTACGCCGTTTTACGGAGACATCCTTCCGTTCAGAAAATCGCGAATCTTTTGTGAAAATGTAGCCGCTTGGATCATTTCGACTATTTTTCACTAAAAGAACCTTTCGATGAAGCGAATCGTGATGCATTTGTATCATTTCAATCATTTTATGCTTCTCGCTGATTTTTTTAAAAAATGCCGATGAAAAACGTAAATTGTTTCGCAAAAAAAACACACGACATGCTATTTAAACTATCCTAGTTCAATAACATAATATGCACTGAACCACCTGCCGCTTGCAGTGGCCTACTATAGCAAAAGTGCACCTAATATGGTATGACCCTAAATAGATGACATATGTCACCTCAGCCTACAGGAAGGGAGCGCTGTGAACCTGTGACCTACTCACTTAAAGGTTGTTTTGCTGCCTATGACACCCGCACCAATACCTGTAGTTTTGCAGTTAGCCCATGGCCTCTCCAATGGGACACCAGCTCACCCAAATGGTCGGCTCTCCTGAATTGTGGCTAGGGTTTGCTTTTTCCCCAAAACGAGCTGACCTCCTACGACCCAGCAGCGGGTTGACCATTTCCAGCCTCAGTCGAGCTGCCGCTGCAACCAACGCTACTTGGCTCGGTTGGCAGAAGACGTCGTAGATCAAAGCTGGCTTCCTTTCCATTGGACTTCATGCAGAAGGCCCCACTTGGCCGCGGTTAGGGAACTGTTTCCGGTGAGGATTTTCCGATTCTCTCCTGATGGTGCTGTGCAGGACATGGTCGGCCTGTCCACGTCATCGATCTGACTAGTTTTTCTCGTGCCGCGCGTCCTCGGTCGTCTTTGGATGCATGGCTTGTTCTGAAGATATCATGGCCTGAACTTGCGCGGCCTCAATGGCGTAGCACGTACGGCGTAATGCGGCTAGGGATGCAGTCCGTGAAGAGAACATATCCTTCTTTGTATCCAGATCCAGTAGAGAACTTAGCTCTTTGTCATATCGGACTGGTTGGTCCTGCAAATGCCTGGTTCAGATTTCCGCCACGCCTACCTGCAGTCGTTACAAACCAGAGGAGCTATCTTGTTGTGCTCTTTTAATTACGGTAAGCTAGTATTTATTTATTATTTCTGCGGTAATAGATCAGTAGCAATACTCTCAACAGATCAATAATTATATCTAATTTTGACTACTCATTATATATTATCAGTTCAAACGACTGTAAAATTTCTCCTCGTTGGCGTGGCGTATGTGGTCTTAGATTTTGACGAATGTACGCCAGGATGTCACTATCAGGAAATAACTCTGTTCCTCCACGAACTAAAGGAAATCTAATCACGATATACCCATGGGCTGTTTACGGCGATTTCAACCCAAGCTATAGGCCTGAAGACAAATTAAAATGACAAAATCTTAGCATGAGATCAGTGGCCATTTCCGTAGATTCCGTGATGACGTGAAACTCGAAAGAGATGCATCTGAATTCTGAACGGTCGTCTTTCTAGTGAACCAACGAATGGGCACACCCAATGTTCGAGAGAATTGCTTGTTGGTTTATACACTAGTCATCAACCTGTGTATTTCACAGATAATATATCTCTACTAATATAAATTTTTAAGCTTGATGGCAGCGATCCGTTCTTCTTAGCCCTCCTCCGGGCGCCTATATCTCCAATAATGGCTAGTCATTATAGCTAATGAAATAACCCAAATTTTCAAAATTTTGTTTATTTATTTTATTCGAATTTATTTGGATTTTTTCGAATTTATTTGAATTTAACCGAATTAATTTGAAAACTTTGCTTTTTGGAAAGTCACCAATTCCCGCTTCCCTTTGATCTTCCGCTCACCGGGCTTGCGCCTCTGCTTCCGCTTCCTTCTGCGCCAACGCAAGGCTGCCGATTTTCGCCATACAGGTCAACGCCTGCTTCCACCGTGCTCCTGCTCACACGCATTTCGCCGACGATCGTTTTCCTTGCAGTAGTTGCCCTTCAAGCCGCTTAATCACCAACCATACCGCCATGTCGCCCAATCATTGGCTCTCGCTACCAACCCGCCATTCTGCTCCATCACGAATTTATTCCCATCTCCATAAATCTTCTCCGCTTCGACCACACACCATTTCGCCCCAATGACGCCAGATTCCTACCGCACTGCGCCGAAGTCGCTTCCTCCGCCGCATTGATTCTTCTGCCGCGGTCATGTCGCTAATCGAGTGCCCTCCCCACACCTTTCTCCTCCGCTTCCCATTTATAAACCCGAGCCTCGCTTAATTTTTTCCTCACACCAATCCATTCCAGAAGCTTCCATACTCCCCATGCCTTTCACCTCCCCAGCCATTCCTTCACTCACGCCAGGCGCTAAACGCCGAACCGCTTTCTTCTTCTTGGCCCGCCAAACCGCCACGCCACGCCTCAAATCCTTCCCGAGCTGCTTCCGCACCATGAGTCCGCCAGAACCCTTCTCCATTTTCAAATTCTCCCGAAGCTTCCATACATCAATCGCTGCCCCGCTTTTCGCTTCCTCGCTCGTGAGAATTGCCGTTTTCCCCGCCGATTCATCGGCTTGCCGCCGACAACCGACCCCACCGTCAAGGTACACCTCTCGCTCGGGCGATGGGCTCTGCCAGCCCACCTCCTCACCACAAGCACGCCTGCCCGCCGCTGGCCTTCATCGCTGACGTTGGCCCCGTCATCGACGCTTAATCGCTCAAGGCTGCCGACGCTCAAGCAGACAGCGCTGCTTCACCAGGCCGAATCGCGAATCATCAGGCGGCCCATCGCACAAGGCACCTTTTATTTTTTTTCGGTTTTGATTTGTTTAAAAGCCAAAGATACAAGTAAAATTCCAGAAAATTCTTAAAATCCCCAAGAATCCAGAAATGCCAAAATACATATTCTGACCGCTTGCCACTAAGTCCAAAAATGATCTCTCGTCACATATTAAATCCAAAATTCAAAATACCCCTCAATCCTAATCCAAACCATTTTTCTCATTTTCCTTTCCATTGCTTTTTTGCTTTGTTTTAATTGTTTATTTATTTGCTTGTTGCTGCTTAGATTCGACGTCGAGAGCAAATCAAGCAGCACTAATCTTGAGCAGGAGCATTTATTGAGCTATACTTTGAGCCTGAGCTGCTCAAAGCCTGGACACGACGCCGACACCTTCTCACTAAGGTAACCCTCGATCACGCAAGGCAAGCCACACTCCTTGAACATGTTGAACCCAGCCTCATACAATAGTATGTACATATTTTTGTATTGCACTACTTTAGTACTTTATGAAAATAGAAACGAGGTAGTTTTAATGACATGATTAGATACAACCCAATGACTAACCTGTTGATATATCTTAAATTCCTTTGTAACCTTAGGTTATAAAATATTGAACCTTCGTGGAAGGTAATTTATACCATTATTACTTTTAGACAAATGCTTAATCTCTAAGGACTAGTTTAGTTGATTTTCAAAACGGCTACTTGTTAGGGGGACATGTTGGGCCAACCACGAGAGGTGGCTACGTCCGATCCCCAACCGGACAAGCCTATGGATGTGATGGTGGTACAAAGGTACCATGGGTATGAGGTGGGTATAGACTTGGTCTTTGGCATTAAGGATCAACACCTTGGGCAAAGTAAATAACTTCAAGAACGCTCAACTACAGGTTAGATCACAACCCCTGCTGACTCATTCCAACATAGCCTAGTACATTGTGCTTCCTTTGAATATCTACAGAAGTAACGAGGCAATGGATCGTGATAGCAACCGGTGGAACGAATGGCGCGCCATCTGCTTCACAACAAGAAGGTACCTACAATATTCAGAAGTGTCTCCGCGACGCGCGGGGTCCTGAATATTATGGTCTTGAATAGCCTATCGGTAGGAGCTAAAAAGGAAGTTCAACTAAATGCTATGACTATCTCTTCGCCGGGCCGCATGCATAAAAGTTGCATGTTGATCCGTGGCACTAATGACCGTGATGACTTGGGTAAAGTCGAGCACCTCACAGAGTGATATCAATGGTATTCAATACGCCGGCTTCCTGCTAATGAAGCCGAAAGTTAGGTGATTCTCCGGATCGCTATCAGATAATTAAAACTTGTCGTGAGGGTGAAATTTTGCAAATAACCCCCCCAATGTTATAATGCCATTTATGGTTTATGTTTCAAATGTAAAATGAAAATGATATTTACAACTTGCATCCACAATACTTAAGCCTATGCCTACTTTGTTTATTCCTGCATGTAATATTCATAATTTCCGCGGTGGTTTGTTGAGTACCTGCTTGTGTACTCACCCTTGCTCCCAATCCCCTTCTTTAGATTTCAATTGAAGATGGCAAATTCGTAAGTCCGAGATGATGATGCTATTTGATTTTGAAGGCTTTGATCTATCTCGCTCAAGCTCTGGGGTGTTCAGAATGTATTCTTGCGCCACCGCATTTTTAAAAAACTTCGCCGCTAGGCCCTTAATTGATCTATAAAATATTCAGATTTGCTCTTATGTCCGCAAAGCACGCTGGTTACCTACAACCTAAAATCCTCGGTAGTCAGTGGAGATTATACGACCCCTCGGAAAGGGCGTCGTCACAAGTGGTATCAAAGCCCGACTTGACCAAGAGATCAAGACCTTAAGGTGGCTTAGGAATGTTTTTGAAAAACTATTTGGACCTTAACAAAACAGACACGAAAATATATAAGCATATGTGTCTGTTTCTTCTTGTTCTCACCTCCTCCTTGCCTAAATTTCGCTTTCCTAAAATTGTTTTGAGATTTCCTAGCCTCAACTAACTTCAAAATTTCGTGTTAGCAGATGGCGACAAAGTTCACTCCAATTCAATGATTCTACACATGCAAACCAAATTTTGAAGATGCAGCAGCTTCCTACAGAGGAAGTGCATATCGCCTTTTCCATGCCGAGGAGCGATTTCTGAGATCTTCACCGCCATTGAAGGCGGTGAATCTAAACCCGCTACTCCTCCGCCCTGACGCCTGCAGGTTCGGGTTTAGAGGATGCTTGAGGAGGACGCCATACAGATGCCGCCTGAAGGCAAGAAAGCACTTGAGGCGCCACTACCATCGCGAAGTTCAACTTCAATTTATCTCCATTTAATCCCGCAGATTGGGGATCATCTGCCAGCCGCGATGTCGTGATAATCGATAATGAGCCGCACTAACGAGTACAGTGATCTCTCCCCACGTGGCTCTCAAGCAGGAGGTCCGCTACTTGCCGACTACTTAAGGAGCGCGACACCTCGACGAAAGCAACGCCTTCACTGTGCTTGGGCAGAAATTGAAGAGCTTGTGAACAGTTGAGCCACCCCACCTCGGCCCGTGCAGAGAATTCGACGAGGAAGCTTCTGAGCAAGGGACCCATAGATGGATCCGCCGACGACACAGGAAGAGATTCCAGAGAAGATCGTTAACCTTAGATTGCACCCCTTATGTATCAGTCTTTTGGTAGTGTAATCATGAGTTGTACTGTGACCCTAAGCCGGGTATTGTGTACAATTCCATGCTATGAATAAAAAGACTATGTTTCCTATTTCGCTATGTTGTGTTGCCCTCAATTATCCATATAACCCTCATCGTGATCTAAAGGACTTCTCTTCGCCTAAGCCTCTTACCTATTCATCCCACTTTACCCCATACTCTAAATCTTACTTACCTTCGCTTGCTCAAAACCCATCGGAAAGACGAATAAGAATCAAAGTTAAGCCAGATGGTGAGTCGACCACACCAAGATCTCAAAGGAGGAAGCCGAATCGATGGAAAACCCGACCAACTCGCCTGTAATCGTCCCATGATGGAAAAGAACAGGCATCAGGCAGAGATACACCAGACACGACTAATGGAAAAGATCTTAGAACAACTAGCAACCAGACCCCAAGAAAATCCCCAAGGACAATTGTACGGACAGGATGGAAACATTGGAAGATCGAGATGGACTCGATTGTAAAACAAGACCACCAGATTTTCAAGGCAGCAGAACCACTCGCAGCAGCACCATTGATCAAGATATTCAAGGGAGACTTGACGAACCTGCTCGATAGAGAGCTTAGTATACGCCGACCAGCCTACAAGGACAAGCCGCCGCCGGTGGACTAACTTTCAGCACAAAAATCCGCAAGAAACCACGGGTCAATTTGAGGAAGCGTTCAGAGCGTTCATATCCCCCGAGGGCTTAATGGCGCTAAAAGAAGGGAATTTTGACTCTCCACCAAGGTGAGAGATCAATCTTAGAATACCTTCACCAATTCAACCAAATTTAGCACGATATGCCCTGAAGAAGTGAATACGGCAAGAAGATGGAAAGATTCTACTAAGGTCTCAGGAAAGTTTGAAATTCCATGTTGCAAATTCCGACTTCGAGGACCCGACCGCAATGATAGACAAGTTAATAATTATCGAGAGACCCGAATGACTTGGAAAACACTTAAAAGAAAGGCACAAGAATCGAGGACGCAGGACTCCAATGTTGCTAAGAATACCAATGCCCGATTTTACCCTAGTTTCCACGCTAAAAGAAGTCAGGAAGAGCAGAGATCGACACCTACTATGCCTCAACCCAAGAAAGGGAAGTGCTTCAATTGCAAGGGAAATCATTATAAAGATTGCCCCCATAAGACCGCCTGCTTACCGCAACAGACAGACATGTCCCAAGATCACGCCTCTAAGAAGCATTTACTATCCCATGTACAAGGCTCAAGTTACCAACACCAACCCAACAGAGACCAAAAGTACTCCACCTCACCATCAAACACCAACGAGGATTGCCGAAAAGGAAGGTACTATCAAGACCGAACCAAATCCCAATGACCTGAGAATTTGATAAACCACGGTCCACTTAAGGAAATCATGAGACCGCAAACGCCGCCATCTCAGAAGATCCAAGCTCACCACAACCAATATGATTCTTTTAACCCCGGTGCTACCCTCTTTCTTTCTGGCTTTTTGTTTGCAAAATGGATTATCACACCCTTGCCCAACTCTTATATGTTCCAAACCCCGGAGATGAGTAATGACTGATTCAAGTATGAAGATCCTAAAGAGTGATCATTCAAGGAATTAAGTTCATGATTAGTAGCTTAAAGATAAAAGAGGAAGGTCTCAAGGTCATTTATTTAGCCCGAAATGAAACAATAGCAGATCACCCAAGAGTATTCACCATCCTTACAAATGGCCGAGACAAGAAGCCGCAGTGCGATGAACCCCAAAGTTAGCAAGAAGAAAATGAATCAAGACCCTCACCTCAGATATCTAAGACACTAATCATTCAAAGAATAGTCGCAATTGACTAGAAAGTGGCTTCACCCATTATAAGGAACCAAATAGAAATAAAAGAGAAATCTTAACCTACAAAGTGATGACAGATTCATGCTCTCGGGGAATCCCACCCAATCCAGAGGATCGTGTCAAAATAGCCCAAAGAGAAGATAAGGACGCCCAAAGAAGACAAGGAAAGAAGGTCGATACCAACCCCACGAGACTTTTTCAGAGGATGAATGAGCCACGCTACTACCAAATAACTATATGTGTAATAATAAAGATATAAGAGGATTGATTTTGACAAAGAAAGCAATCAAGAATGCCCTATACAGTAATGTGTGTTGAAAGGTTAATAATGACCCCAGAAGACTGCTAACCCATAGCCACTCTTTTTCCCTGCATGTAAAGGATCCAACCAAGATTTGAGGTTGATTGAAGGATAATGGACCGCTGACCAAGGTAACCCACCTCATGGCAATTAAGATAAACTTACAACAGAATGAAGTTCGTGAAGATATTTATGGTAAGATGGTGTAAAATTAAAGAAGCAAGGCTGTAACCGGAAGCCCGCTTCACCATCCGAAGTTTGGAAGGATCCACCTAGAGCAAAAGGACAGAATTAACATTAAATAAAGCCTAATACCCGCAGACCGACTACTGCACTAAAAAGTAACCGCCAGATATTGAAAAGTGTGCTCCGGAGGTCATTAAAGAAGTCACCTTTTTTTTAAAAAAAGCTCCTTTATGGAAGAAAGGTGCAGAGTCTGATTAGGAGTGCAACAGGAAAGTTATGCAGATAAATAGCAGGAGAATGTCAATCGCCAGAATGAAGACCCTTGTCTACTTGAAAATAATGCCCTCCGAGCCAATTCACAGATTTCAGAGTTGAGGAAGAAGTACACCTGTAAATGCCTGACCCTATAGCTCCCCCATGAAGTCGAAAAATAATCTACTTAATTGCGCTTGAGCCTGTGAAGTCCACTCGATACACTATGTATATCGTGAATTTCAGCTTGAGAAAATACTTTTCACGAATGACGACTAAGAGCAACCAAGAGGAATTAATCGCGTAATAAGTTACCCCATTGCGTAAAGCACATCCGATCATCAAGTTAATCAAAGTCGCATACGTAGTCAAGGATGACAGAGTATTCATAAGGGACCCACCGTAAAAAGGAATCGATTGCAAGAAAATTTCCCAACCTCGCTCTCTAGATGAGTAAATCTCTGTGATCTAGATTTATTTTAAGGGGGTAGGTTGAAATAACCCCAAATTTTCAAAATTTTGTTTATTTATTTTATTCGAATTTATTTGGATTTTCTCTAATTTATTTCGAATTTAACCAATTAATTTGAAAATCTTTCTTTTCGGAAAGTCACCAATTCCCGCTTCCCTTTTGATCTTCCGCTCACCGGCTTGCGCCTTATTTTCTCCGCTTCCTTCGCTTGCCCAACGCTCACATGGCCGATTTTCCACGCGGCTAACGGCCCAAGCCCACTTCGGCCTGCTCACACGCACTTCACGACGGCATCGTCTTCCCCGGTCTAGAGCAGCCCTTCTGCCACGCCATCGCCAACCACATCGCTACCATGTCGCCCAATCATTGGCCTTCGCCTCGCTACGCCGCGCTAACCCGCCGTCTCGTTCCATCACGCGAATCAGCGACTTATTCCCATCGCCAAGGTAAATCTTCTCCGCTTCTGACCGCTACGCCACCATTTCGCCTAATCGCTGACGCCAGATTCTGGCCGCACTGCGGCCGAAGTCGCTTCTCCGCCGCATTGATTCCTCAAGGCTGCCTTTGGCCATGTCGCTAATCGAGTCCTCCACACCTCTCCGCCCGTCAACTCTAGCTCAAGGCGTTTCACCAAGGATTTTATCGCACCGCTCCGTGATGTTTGGCGAGCCGCGAGACGCGTTTTGTCGGGCTTTCGCCAGTAAACCTGCACCCCATCATTAGCTCGCGAAACCATCTCGCCTCCCCGCCGCTTATGTCCGGGGCCGATATCTCCGGTCCGCTCTCACAGGGGCTTCACCCACCTCGTCAGCCATCGGCTGCCCACCAAGTGGGTTGAAGCCGAGGCAAAGAGTGCCATCACCCGCTGTCAGCCAAGTCATGGCGCGATCTTCACGCTTTGAGTCGCCAATCGTATCATCACCGACAATGGCACTCGCCTAACAAATACGCTTTTTCTCGAGTTCTCAGGGAAGAAATGGGCACCAAGGTATGTTTTATTTCGGCCCATCCTATGAGCAATGGTCACAGAGCGCCCTTTTTAACGGTGCATCAAGGGCCTCAAGACGAGGGCGCTTGATCGACTCACAAGCGGGCGCGAAGATGGACGGAAGAACTCCGGCCAGGTTGCGGGTTGCACCACACCCGGCCGGCGACCGTGAGACACCTTCTTCTGGTGTATGGCGCCGGCGCGTTTCTCCTCCGAAGCCGCCGTTTCGGCCTGCTCCGCGATTCAATGAAGAAGAAGACTAAGAAGACCGGGCGAGAGGGAAGTTAACCTCCGGAGGAGGGTGCGGATCGGCTTGCGCCGCAGCCCGCTATCAACAAAGTTTGGCGTACCACGCCACCCGGTCTCTGAGAGAACACGGGCAAGGTGACCCGGTCTGGCGCATCCAGACGCATGCCGCCATAAGCCGTCCTGGAGGGCCCTTCAAGGTGGTTCAGATTCGCCCGGGCGGTCCGGCTAATAACGAGGATGGCGAGTCGGCGAACTCCTACAACATTGAGCTGCGGAAGTTCTATCCTGGCGAAATTAGTACCTTGTTCCACGAGGCGTCTCTCCCCGCTCGATCATACCGGGCGATCCGTAAGGTCAAGCGGTTTAGAAAGCTTTTGCTTTACCATTATTGTCCCTTTTTTGGCGCCCAATGGCAATCATGCGCATGTATGTCCCTCGTTCTGGCTTGCTAAATTCTTCATGAGTCCATGGTGACCCCGACGCTCTGCGGTACGCTTATAGTGGGCGATTGGGGCGGGTCAGGCGGTGCTCAAACGTGGCTCGA
The DNA here is from genome assembly GCA_036346375.1 of Guadua angustifolia. Taxonomy (NCBI): domain Eukaryota; kingdom Viridiplantae; phylum Streptophyta; class Magnoliopsida; order Poales; family Poaceae; genus Guadua; species Guadua angustifolia. The sequence continues at coordinate 16,343,113 of CM070520.1, forward strand.
CACCCGGGTTGGTTTCAAGCACCACCGTCGCCATCGCGAAAGCACCGTCGGCTTACCGATGCTAATTTCAAAGGCCGCTTGGACACACACAGCCGTCATGGGTCCGTTTCGAGGATCACAAGGACTTAGAATCCAAACAAGGCGAAGTCAGACACCCCATGCCGACTTTAGAATGTTTCTGCCCACTCACGATGTCCCTTCCAAATGTTTACTCACCCTTCGGTAGTTATCTATACACGCAGACGCGAAGAGATTATTATTTGCCAAAGGCCCCAAAGATCACCGTCGCCCTGGCTTTAGCCGCCGCCCGCCCAAGCCGCCGCTCGCCAGCTATCGGGTCGCCCGACGCCTGTATGTCGCCTGCTGGCTTGGGGTGCTACCAGCTTCTAAGGTGCTCGTCACGCCTGGGCTATTAGTCGTATGCTGGTCGCTTCTGGCTTGGGGTTGCCACCAATACCACGCCAGTTCGCCCATCGCCAAGTCACCGCAAGATATAAAACGAGATAAGCGCTTATATATCGCTTTTAATGTCAAGCTTCTTATGATCATACTCTAAGATGGGTCAGTTGTGGTTGTCGCAAGCGTAAAACCGACGCTCCCTCACGATAAAAGGAAATGTACTATAGAAGAAGGCCCCATGAGATTAAGTCACGGAGTGCCGCTAGGCACTCAAGATTTCAACACGGCCAGACACCCGTTGGCTTCACACCGCTGTCGTCACCGCCGAGTATGGGCCGGTTTAAGAGCACTTTAAACTTGTTGCCTCACACGCCATTACCGGCAAAGCGCGTCAGAGATCGCTGTGCCTAAGTTCCGAAGGATTTTGAACCAAATACAACCTCACGCAGTAAACGTACGCTAAGGCTATATGTCTACATTTTTGTCGACTTAAGGCCATTTTCGCCACATTTTATGGCCTCGTGATAATCTATGCTTATGATCACAATAACATGTAAAATCATTGGCAGGATTCTAGAGCGCCACTTAACTTAGGCGTTTTAAGGTGCTCGACTAATCGAATGTTGGCCATCTAACAAACAAATCCAAATAATTCAATCACACGTAAATAAGCAAACATACGGATTATGTTATGCATCAAACATTCATATGCTCATCCAAAAGTTGTCCAAGTTTTTCTCGACGCAGGTTCATCAACAGAGCAAACAAAACAAAGAAGAAACGAAGAGAGCCGCTCACACACCGCCCCGCCAAGTCGAGCTTGCCGCCGCCGCTTTCTACGCCGAGGGGTGGAGACGCCCATGACCGTCAGTCCACTTGCAGAGATTCCGGCCACGTTCGAAATGCTGCGACACCGCTCTTCCGCCGCACCACGGGCCACCATCACGGCGGGATCGGCGCGCTGCCGCAGGTCGCGTCATGATCGCGATTTTCGCCCTCGGGCGGAGTGGGGCGCTGTATAGGAGTCTCGAGCTCCGTTGCGCGGTGAACTGGCGGACCCTCCAGGCGATGAAGGCCATCAGGTTCTGTGCACCTTTTTGGCGGCTGAACGCTTTTCTTCAAGATGACGGCGAGGCGCCAGAGGCGGAAGGCCTCGAGCTTTGAGGTCTTCAGCGCCGCTTCTACTCTCTCCTCACCAAGGCTTCACAGCCCTGGGCTCATTGCTGCATGATGGCTAGGGTTCTCTCAACGCCGCTGCCCTCTCCTGCTCTCTCCAAATACCACCGCTCACCGAGGCAAGTTGGGCTGTCTGAGGCCATGCCTAGAGGTCACAGAGAACGGTGCCCAAGGGCGACGCAAGTCGATGATCTCTTGAAGAGTTGACGGGCTGCCAGGCAGCGGTGGTGGCGCGAGGGCGACTCCGCCGGCGCCGGTGCTGTGGATGTCTTCGCCCTCACAAGGTGGCGGCGGAGGCGCCAGGCGAGGCTTCCGCTGGCTCTTGCTGCTGCTTTCGCGCTTGGCGCTGTTTTGAGGGGCCGCCTTGATGGCGCCTGAGCCAACATGAGGCCAGCCACCTGGGTGGCCCGAGCCTCTGGCCGAGGTTGTTGGCGCCATGGCTGTCAAACCGACGCCAGAGGAAGAGGAAGAGTCGGTGAAGGCTCCGGAGTCGGCTACGGGCAGAAGCGCGAGGCGGTTAAGGCGGGCGCCCGTGCCTCCGCCCCTGGTACTGCTGCCGCTGGTCAAGGCGGGTGTTATCAGGGTACCACCTCTTGGGGTCCGAGTCTGGGCGTCGGGCAATTGATCGCTGTCAGGTCTGACACGATGGCGGTGTATCCTTTAATCATCAATGCCACGGCTTCTGCGGAGTCTTATCGCGGGCGCGCCGACGACCGCAGCGGCCATGGTCCAAGTCGGCGAGGCTGCCGCCTCCGAAAAATCGTTGTCAGATCGGCCGATCAACACGGCGAGCCACCGCCAAGATCGCTCGAAATACCGCGAAGTTAAAGAATGGAAGCCAAAAGCATGTGCATGAAGAAAGAAGAAAGGAAACAAAGGCTTACGTCCGCCACGCGCTTAGTCGTTGTCACCGTATCGCCATGCATGTACGACGGCATAGAAGGCTAATCCTGCCATAGTCCTGCCACCACTTAACAAATCCGTGTCCCGCAATCGTGACGGGTTGCGAGTTCGCTGATCAAGTAGTTCTGGGCTGAGCAGACAAGTTGCCCAAATGGGTACTCCTATAAGCGACTCATTATCAAGATACCACCGCCGCGCATGCCCTCTCCGCTTGGACCTGGCCGAAGGCGATAGTAGGAGGCCATCCCGTCTCCGGCGAAGTAGTAACTTCACTACCTCGCCGTCATTGTGGCGCTACAGATGAAGAAGTAGCTGGAAAGAGGAAGATTTGGCATCACCCCATGAACATTTCAGAGGTGCGAAGATGGCGAGGAAGACAATGGAGTTGGGGGTGAGGTGAAGATGGTGATTTACAGAAGTGGAGGACAAGAGAAAAAGCCTGAAAGGGAAGAAGGCCCGCCATCATCGCCAAGTGTGAATGACGATCTCATCGAGAGGCACCGGCGTATGCTCCCCCCGCCGAAGCGAGTGCGTTCCAAGGTGAGGATTCCCATCCTTCAGACGGTGGCAGAGTCAAGAAAGGGAAGCAGGATGGGATTCACCATGGTGTTGAAGAAGGCAAAGAGCTTCAAGAAAGGAAGGCGAAGAAACAAGAGGCAAAGTGCGAAGGAAGGCGTGAAACCGCCGACACAGATGTATCTATATATGCGCCCCCACGCGCACCTGCTCGTGAAGGACAAAATCATGCACCGCCGTCCCAAGAAAAACCGCAGGATACGTATGGAATCAAGCGCAGATCTCATGAGTAATGGCTCACCGAGCGCATAAGCATTAAAGCGATTAAATGAAGGTTCTCTAAAGGAGCTTTAGGCTCGCTTAGGGCGGGCCCGGCTAATGTCAACATTTCACGCTTAGGGTATTCTCCGCCGCATAGTAAAGTCACGCGGGTTCTTGCGAAAGGTGTCGACGAGCACGCCTGCCGCCGCCAGCCCACGGGCGGCTCGCACCTGGGCGGCGATCATGGCCGCCGCCAGCGGTCCACGGGTGCCCGGCGAGCGTGGGCGAGCACGCCTTGCTTTTTCCGGCCACCCACGTGGGCGGCTCGCACGGCGGCGACTACCGCCCGCCGGCCAGCGCCGGCTCACGGGCGCCCGGCGAGCAGGGCGCGAATGCCTCGCCGCCGCCACCCACGGGCGTTCGCACGGGCGGCGATCACGCGTTCACGGCCGCGCCGTCCACGTGGCGCCTGGCGAGCAGTGGGCGAGCACGCCTGCCCCGCCGCCTCAGCCCACGGGCGGTGGCGAGCACGGGCGGACGCCTCGCCGCCTGCCGCGTGCAGGAGGAGCTAAGGCTCCTTCCACTACTGCATCAGACGAACGGAGCCGCCATAGCTAGCTTATCCGGCCGAAGGTTTTCACAGAACAAGTCCATTCTCCGACGCCTCTCACCTACTGGCTATAAAGGGGTCCTATCCGGGACCGCAAAAGGCCAGAGGTATTTAATGAGGCCGAGGAACGGACACGTGAAGGAGCATTAAATGTATTTAGATCAAGATGATGACTCCTTTACCTACCCCGCTAGCTCTGCCTATATAAGGGCACTCGGTGCATGGGGAAGGGGGATCCATTGATCGGATCTCGAACCAGAGAGCTAGCGTAAGAACTTGTAACCCTAGAACTCAGACTAGCTCAACATACTTCATACTTAAATTTAGCAGATCGTAAGGCTATTGCCCTCTCACAAGGGGCCTGAACCCGGGTAAAATCTTTGTGTTCTTCCTAGTTCATAGCACGGATCCCGGCCAGGAGAGTTCCTAGGTTTCACCTCTAGATTAGCCACCACTAAGACGCCCATTCGAACCAAACCCTGCCTCAGAGACTCCTGCCCTGTGTGTGGAATACGCTAACACTTATTTTGTCCATTTACACTTTAGGTTGTCTAAGATCTATGAGGGCTCATGGGGAACTACAAGAAGTAATTCTGTGCAGGAACATAATATACCCAAAAGCAAATATTCCTCCTGTCTTGCTATGCGTTACTAGACCCAAGGACTAACTAAGATGAATTTTTTATTTCTTTACTACAATGGATGAAAAGACAGCCAGTATCCACGAAATTCACTAGCAATTTATCCTCCTTTTCATTGAAATTGATTGACCTTTTTCTGGTTTGGTCTTGAAAAATTTCATTCGTAAACATTATATATACCATTGCATCTCGCATACCTCAATAACATAGTACTAGGAAGTTGGAGATCTAGGATATTGTCTGTATTAGGAAATATAACTCAATTTCCAGGAGTTTGCAGTGTTCTAGTAATTCCAGCATCAACTAACCACTATTGATGTAAGATGAAACTAGGTTGCTCCTTTTCAACACAACTGACAAAGCACATAGATTGCATAGAGAAGAACTTCAATAAACAAGATACATGATTCTACAGGGAAGTAACCAATCTAACTTCAAGTAGCAGCATCAAAGTTTAGCTAAATTTAAGATAATTTTAGAGGCGCAATTTAAGATACATACCCTGCACGAGCCGTCCGTCTGCAAATTCACAAACGAGGTAGGATTGGGACCTTCGAACCCTCTCTACCCTCGCTCCTGCGGCTGCAAAGGTTCTGCGGCTCAAGGGCGTGTTCGGTCCTCCCTGTCAGGCGTGTCGGCCCTCCGCCAAGCGGGCGGCGGCGGCTCGCTGAGCGGCTCTGCTCCTTGCTTAGCGCTATAAAAGGCCTCTCGACGAAGTTGTCGCCTCCATCGCGCCCAAAATGGCCGGGCGCCCACGCCGAGGTAATCGGCTAACAAGGATGCTGGATGGGATGGAGGGTGGAGCTCGGCCGATGACGCATGAATTCTACGCGGAGAAGAAAAACATCTACGCTGGAGTGGATTGGGAAAGCACGGAGCTAAATATCTAGCCACTTGCCGCGATTTTGGGGCGACGGAGAAAAAGAGAGTCGGGTAGGGCAACTGTTGGAGCATGATTTTCCTATTTGTTTCCTAAAATGGTTTTGGGAGAAAGGATAAGAAACTGCTGAGATGCTCTAATCAATTGCTGACTCGAATGGCACACCTCCCTAAAAAATACAAAATTGCCTTCTTTCCCACCGCAACAGATTTTTGAAATGATATATATCATCTATAGCGGTACCATACCGCAACAGGAGTGGAGCAACACGCGTTACCCATCATGCTTTATCGAGAAAATCTAGTTTTCAGAGTTGACAAATAATAACCTTACTAATATGGCAAAACTGCTGCCTTGACGCTTGAGCCGAGCCGTCACGCGATTAGGCTTGGCCGCCAGCTCGCTCAAAAAAAATTCGCTTAGGTCCTAAAAATCCATAATTACGATAGATCATTCCTCGCGTTTTTACGAAGAAGACTTTTCGATTCGTAAAAATCGCGAATTTTTCATGAGAGGACCCTAGATAGATACAAAAAACGTAGTGTCGCTTGGATTATTCCGCTATTTTTCACTAAAAGGACTTTTCGATGAAGCAATCGAGATGCATTTGTATATTTCAACCGCTGATTTCCACGATTTTAAAAAGAATGACGAAAACCAAAATTGTTTTGAAAAAATAATGCGTCCGCCGACTCAAAGACGTTTTCCTTTTCAGTAGGTCCTCAAAATTACGTGAATTACGCAGATCCTTTACGCCGTTTTACGGAGACATCCTTCCGTTCAGAAAATCGCGAATCTTTTGTGAAAATGTAGCCGCTTGGATCATTTCGACTATTTTTCACTAAAAGAACCTTTCGATGAAGCGAATCGTGATGCATTTGTATCATTTCAATCATTTTATGCTTCTCGCTGATTTTTTTAAAAAATGCCGATGAAAAACGTAAATTGTTTCGCAAAAAAAACACACGACATGCTATTTAAACTATCCTAGTTCAATAACATAATATGCACTGAACCACCTGCCGCTTGCAGTGGCCTACTATAGCAAAAGTGCACCTAATATGGTATGACCCTAAATAGATGACATATGTCACCTCAGCCTACAGGAAGGGAGCGCTGTGAACCTGTGACCTACTCACTTAAAGGTTGTTTTGCTGCCTATGACACCCGCACCAATACCTGTAGTTTTGCAGTTAGCCCATGGCCTCTCCAATGGGACACCAGCTCACCCAAATGGTCGGCTCTCCTGAATTGTGGCTAGGGTTTGCTTTTTCCCCAAAACGAGCTGACCTCCTACGACCCAGCAGCGGGTTGACCATTTCCAGCCTCAGTCGAGCTGCCGCTGCAACCAACGCTACTTGGCTCGGTTGGCAGAAGACGTCGTAGATCAAAGCTGGCTTCCTTTCCATTGGACTTCATGCAGAAGGCCCCACTTGGCCGCGGTTAGGGAACTGTTTCCGGTGAGGATTTTCCGATTCTCTCCTGATGGTGCTGTGCAGGACATGGTCGGCCTGTCCACGTCATCGATCTGACTAGTTTTTCTCGTGCCGCGCGTCCTCGGTCGTCTTTGGATGCATGGCTTGTTCTGAAGATATCATGGCCTGAACTTGCGCGGCCTCAATGGCGTAGCACGTACGGCGTAATGCGGCTAGGGATGCAGTCCGTGAAGAGAACATATCCGGTCCTTCTTTGTATCCAGATCCAGTAGAGAACTTAGCTCTTTGTCATATCGGACTGGTTGGTCCTGCAAATGCCTGGTTCAGATTTCCGCCACGCCTACCTGCAGTCGTTACAAACCAGAGGAGCTATCTTGTTGTGCTCTTTTAATTACGGTAAGCTAGTATTTATTTATTATTTCTGCGGTAATAGATCAGTAGCAATACTCTCAACAGATCAATAATTATATCTAATTTTGACTACTCATTATATATTATCAGTTCAAACGACTGTAAAATTTCTCCTCGTTGGCGTGGCGTATGTGGTCTTAGATTTTGACGAATGTACGCCAGGATGTCACTATCAGGAAATAACTCTGTTCCTCCACGAACTAAAGGAAATCTAATCACGATATACCCATGGGCTGTTTACGGCGATTTCAACCCAAGCTATAGGCCTGAAGACAAATTAAAATGACAAAATCTTAGCATGAGATCAGTGGCCATTTCCGTAGATTCCGTGATGACGTGAAACTCGAAAGAGATGCATCTGAATTCTGAACGGTCGTCTTTCTAGTGAACCAACGAATGGGCACACCCAATGTTCGAGAGAATTGCTTGTTGGTTTATACACTAGTCATCAACCTGTGTATTTCACAGATAATATATCTCTACTAATATAAATTTTTAAGCTTGATGGCAGCGATCCGTTCTTCTTAGCCCTCCTCCGGGCGCCTATATCTCCAATAATGGCTAGTCATTATAGCTAATGAAATAACCCAAATTTTCAAAATTTTGTTTATTTATTTTATTCGAATTTATTTGGATTTTTTCGAATTTATTTGAATTTAACCGAATTAATTTGAAAACTTTGCTTTTTGGAAAGTCACCAATTCCCGCTTCCCTTTGATCTTCCGCTCACCGGGCTTGCGCCTCTGCTTCCGCTTCCTTCTGCGCCAACGCAAGGCTGCCGATTTTCGCCATACAGGTCAACGCCTGCTTCCACCGTGCTCCTGCTCACACGCATTTCGCCGACGATCGTTTTCCTTGCAGTAGTTGCCCTTCAAGCCGCTTAATCACCAACCATACCGCCATGTCGCCCAATCATTGGCTCTCGCTACCAACCCGCCATTCTGCTCCATCACGAATTTATTCCCATCTCCATAAATCTTCTCCGCTTCGACCACACACCATTTCGCCCCAATGACGCCAGATTCCTACCGCACTGCGCCGAAGTCGCTTCCTCCGCCGCATTGATTCTTCTGCCGCGGTCATGTCGCTAATCGAGTGCCCTCCCCACACCTTTCTCCTCCGCTTCCCATTTATAAACCCGAGCCTCGCTTAATTTTTTCCTCACACCAATCCATTCCAGAAGCTTCCATACTCCCCATGCCTTTCACCTCCCCAGCCATTCCTTCACTCACGCCAGGCGCTAAACGCCGAACCGCTTTCTTCTTCTTGGCCCGCCAAACCGCCACGCCACGCCTCAAATCCTTCCCGAGCTGCTTCCGCACCATGAGTCCGCCAGAACCCTTCTCCATTTTCAAATTCTCCCGAAGCTTCCATACATCAATCGCTGCCCCGCTTTTCGCTTCCTCGCTCGTGAGAATTGCCGTTTTCCCCGCCGATTCATCGGCTTGCCGCCGACAACCGACCCCACCGTCAAGGTACACCTCTCGCTCGGGCGATGGGCTCTGCCAGCCCACCTCCTCACCACAAGCACGCCTGCCCGCCGCTGGCCTTCATCGCTGACGTTGGCCCCGTCATCGACGCTTAATCGCTCAAGGCTGCCGACGCTCAAGCAGACAGCGCTGCTTCACCAGGCCGAATCGCGAATCATCAGGCGGCCCATCGCACAAGGCACCTTTTATTTTTTTTCGGTTTTGATTTGTTTAAAAGCCAAAGATACAAGTAAAATTCCAGAAAATTCTTAAAATCCCCAAGAATCCAGAAATGCCAAAATACATATTCTGACCGCTTGCCACTAAGTCCAAAAATGATCTCTCGTCACATATTAAATCCAAAATTCAAAATACCCCTCAATCCTAATCCAAACCATTTTTCTCATTTTCCTTTCCATTGCTTTTTTGCTTTGTTTTAATTGTTTATTTATTTGCTTGTTGCTGCTTAGATTCGACGTCGAGAGCAAATCAAGCAGCACTAATCTTGAGCAGGAGCATTTATTGAGCTATACTTTGAGCCTGAGCTGCTCAAAGCCTGGACACGACGCCGACACCTTCTCACTAAGGTAACCCTCGATCACGCAAGGCAAGCCACACTCCTTGAACATGTTGAACCCAGCCTCATACAATAGTATGTACATATTTTTGTATTGCACTACTTTAGTACTTTATGAAAATAGAAACGAGGTAGTTTTAATGACATGATTAGATACAACCCAATGACTAACCTGTTGATATATCTTAAATTCCTTTGTAACCTTAGGTTATAAAATATTGAACCTTCGTGGAAGGTAATTTATACCATTATTACTTTTAGACAAATGCTTAATCTCTAAGGACTAGTTTAGTTGATTTTCAAAACGGCTACTTGTTAGGGGGACATGTTGGGCCAACCACGAGAGGTGGCTACGTCCGATCCCCAACCGGACAAGCCTATGGATGTGATGGTGGTACAAAGGTACCATGGGTATGAGGTGGGTATAGACTTGGTCTTTGGCATTAAGGATCAACACCTTGGGCAAAGTAAATAACTTCAAGAACGCTCAACTACAGGTTAGATCACAACCCCTGCTGACTCATTCCAACATAGCCTAGTACATTGTGCTTCCTTTGAATATCTACAGAAGTAACGAGGCAATGGATCGTGATAGCAACCGGTGGAACGAATGGCGCGCCATCTGCTTCACAACAAGAAGGTACCTACAATATTCAGAAGTGTCTCCGCGACGCGCGGGGTCCTGAATATTATGGTCTTGAATAGCCTATCGGTAGGAGCTAAAAAGGAAGTTCAACTAAATGCTATGACTATCTCTTCGCCGGGCCGCATGCATAAAAGTTGCATGTTGATCCGTGGCACTAATGACCGTGATGACTTGGGTAAAGTCGAGCACCTCACAGAGTGATATCAATGGTATTCAATACGCCGGCTTCCTGCTAATGAAGCCGAAAGTTAGGTGATTCTCCGGATCGCTATCAGATAATTAAAACTTGTCGTGAGGGTGAAATTTTGCAAATAACCCCCCCAATGTTATAATGCCATTTATGGTTTATGTTTCAAATGTAAAATGAAAATGATATTTACAACTTGCATCCACAATACTTAAGCCTATGCCTACTTTGTTTATTCCTGCATGTAATATTCATAATTTCCGCGGTGGTTTGTTGAGTACCTGCTTGTGTACTCACCCTTGCTCCCAATCCCCTTCTTTAGATTTCAATTGAAGATGGCAAATTCGTAAGTCCGAGATGATGATGCTATTTGATTTTGAAGGCTTTGATCTATCTCGCTCAAGCTCTGGGGTGTTCAGAATGTATTCTTGCGCCACCGCATTTTTAAAAAACTTCGCCGCTAGGCCCTTAATTGATCTATAAAATATTCAGATTTGCTCTTATGTCCGCAAAGCACGCTGGTTACCTACAACCTAAAATCCTCGGTAGTCAGTGGAGATTATACGACCCCTCGGAAAGGGCGTCGTCACAAGTGGTATCAAAGCCCGACTTGACCAAGAGATCAAGACCTTAAGGTGGCTTAGGAATGTTTTTGAAAAACTATTTGGACCTTAACAAAACAGACACGAAAATATATAAGCATATGTGTCTGTTTCTTCTTGTTCTCACCTCCTCCTTGCCTAAATTTCGCTTTCCTAAAATTGTTTTGAGATTTCCTAGCCTCAACTAACTTCAAAATTTCGTGTTAGCAGATGGCGACAAAGTTCACTCCAATTCAATGATTCTACACATGCAAACCAAATTTTGAAGATGCAGCAGCTTCCTACAGAGGAAGTGCATATCGCCTTTTCCATGCCGAGGAGCGATTTCTGAGATCTTCACCGCCATTGAAGGCGGTGAATCTAAACCCGCTACTCCTCCGCCCTGACGCCTGCAGGTTCGGGTTTAGAGGATGCTTGAGGAGGACGCCATACAGATGCCGCCTGAAGGCAAGAAAGCACTTGAGGCGCCACTACCATCGCGAAGTTCAACTTCAATTTATCTCCATTTAATCCCGCAGATTGGGGATCATCTGCCAGCCGCGATGTCGTGATAATCGATAATGAGCCGCACTAACGAGTACAGTGATCTCTCCCCACGTGGCTCTCAAGCAGGAGGTCCGCTACTTGCCGACTACTTAAGGAGCGCGACACCTCGACGAAAGCAACGCCTTCACTGTGCTTGGGCAGAAATTGAAGAGCTTGTGAACAGTTGAGCCACCCCACCTCGGCCCGTGCAGAGAATTCGACGAGGAAGCTTCTGAGCAAGGGACCCATAGATGGATCCGCCGACGACACAGGAAGAGATTCCAGAGAAGATCGTTAACCTTAGATTGCACCCCTTATGTATCAGTCTTTTGGTAGTGTAATCATGAGTTGTACTGTGACCCTAAGCCGGGTATTGTGTACAATTCCATGCTATGAATAAAAAGACTATGTTTCCTATTTCGCTATGTTGTGTTGCCCTCAATTATCCATATAACCCTCATCGTGATCTAAAGGACTTCTCTTCGCCTAAGCCTCTTACCTATTCATCCCACTTTACCCCATACTCTAAATCTTACTTACCTTCGCTTGCTCAAAACCCATCGGAAAGACGAATAAGAATCAAAGTTAAGCCAGATGGTGAGTCGACCACACCAAGATCTCAAAGGAGGAAGCCGAATCGATGGAAAACCCGACCAACTCGCCTGTAATCGTCCCATGATGGAAAAGAACAGCATCAGCAGAGATACACCGTATTAACGACTACAATGGAAAAGATCTTAGAACAACTAGCAACCAGACCCCAAGAAAATCCCCAAGGACAATTGTACGACAGATGGAAACATTGGAAGATCGAGATGGACTCGATTGTAAAACAAGACCACCAGATTTTCAAGGCAGCAGAACCACTCGCAGCAGCACCATTGATCAAGATATTCAAGGGAGACTTGACGAACCTGCTCGATAGAGAGCTTAGTATACGCCGACCAGCCTACAAGGACAAGCCGCCGCCGGTGGACTAACTTTCAGCACAAAAATCCGCAAGAAACCACGGGTCAATTTGAGGAAGCGTTCAGAGCGTTCATATCCCCCGAGGGCTTAATGGCGCTAAAAGAAGGGAATTTTGACTCTCCACCAAGGTGAGAGATCAATCTTAGAATACCTTCACCAATTCAACCAAATTTAGCACGATATGCCCTGAAGAAGTGAATACGGCAAGAAGATGGAAAGATTCTACTAAGGTCTCAGGAAAGTTTGAAATTCCATGTTGCAAATTCCGACTTCGAGGACCCGACCGCAATGATAGACAAGTTAATAATTATCGAGAGACCCGAATGACTTGGAAAACACTTAAAAGAAAGGCACAAGAATCGAGGACGCAGGACTCCAATGTTGCTAAGAATACCAATGCCCGATTTTACCCTAGTTTCCACGCTAAAAGAAGTCAGGAAGAGCAGAGATCGACACCTACTATGCCTCAACCCAAGAAAGGGAAGTGCTTCAATTGCAAGGGAAATCATTATAAAGATTGCCCCCATAAGACCGCCTGCTTACCGCAACAGACAGACATGTCCCAAGATCACGCCTCTAAGAAGCATTTACTATCCCATGTACAAGGCTCAAGTTACCAACACCAACCCAACAGAGACCAAAAGTACTCCACCTCACCATCAAACACCAACGAGGATTGCCGAAAAGGAAGGTACTATCAAGACCGAACCAAATCCCAATGACCTGAGAATTTGATAAACCACGGTCCACTTAAGGAAATCATGAGACCGCAAACGCCGCCATCTCAGAAGATCCAAGCTCACCACAACCAATATGATTCTTTTAACCCCGGTGCTACCCTCTTTCTTTCTGGCTTTTTGTTTGCAAAATGGATTATCACACCCTTGCCCAACTCTTATATGTTCCAAACCCCGGAGATGAGTAATGACTGATTCAAGTATGAAGATCCTAAAGAGTGATCATTCAAGGAATTAAGTTCATGATTAGTAGCTTAAAGATAAAAGAGGAAGGTCTCAAGGTCATTTATTTAGCCCGAAATGAAACAATAGCAGATCACCCAAGAGTATTCACCATCCTTACAAATGGCCGAGACAAGAAGCCGCAGTGCGATGAACCCCAAAGTTAGCAAGAAGAAAATGAATCAAGACCCTCACCTCAGATATCTAAGACACTAATCATTCAAAGAATAGTCGCAATTGACTAGAAAGTGGCTTCACCCATTATAAGGAACCAAATAGAAATAAAAGAGAAATCTTAACCTACAAAGTGATGACAGATTCATGCTCTCGGGGAATCCCACCCAATCCAGAGGATCGTGTCAAAATAGCCCAAAGAGAAGATAAGGACGCCCAAAGAAGACAAGGAAAGAAGGTCGATACCAACCCCACGAGACTTTTTCAGAGGATGAATGAGCCACGCTACGGCCAAATAACTATATGTGTAATAATAAAGATATAAGAGGATTGATTTTGACAAAGAAAGCAATCAAGAATGCCCTATACAGTAATGTGTGTTGAAAGGTTAATAATGACCCCGTAAGACCAAGCTAACCCATAGCCACTCTTTTTCCCTGCATGTAAAGGATCCAACCAAGATTTGAGGTTGATTGAAGGATAATGGACCAGTTGACCAAGGTAACCCACCTCATGGCAATTAAGATAAACTTACAACAGAATGAAGTTCGTGAAGATATTTATGGTAAGATGGTGTAAAATTAAAGAAGCAAGGCTGTAACCGGAAGCCCGCTTCACCATCCGAAGTTTGGAAGGATCCACCTAGAGCAAAAGGACAGAATTAACATTAAATAAAGCCTAATACCCGCAGACCGACTACTGCACTAAAAAGTAACCGCCAGATATTGAAAAGTGTGTCTCGAGGTCATTAAAGAAGTCACCTTTTTTTAAAAAGCTCCTTTATGGAAGAAAGGTGCAGAGTCCGATTAGAGTGCAACAGAAAGTTATGATAAATAGCAGGAGAATGTCAATCGCTGTAATGAAGACCCTTGTCTACTTGAAAATAATGCCCTCCGAGCCAATTCACAGATTTCAGAGTTGAGGAAGAAGTACACCTGTAAATGCCTGACCCTAGAACTCAGTACTAGCTCAACATACTTCATATGAAAATTTAGCGGGGCGTAAGGCTATTGCCCTTCTCACAAGGGCCTGAACACAGGTAAAATCTTTGTGTTCTTCTAGTTCATAGCACGCCGGATCCCGCCGTGTGAGAGTTCCTAGGGTTTTCACCCTCTAGATTAGCCAGCCACGAAGACGCCCTCCTATCGAACCAAACCCGGTCTCAGAGACTCGGGACTGTCCCGTGGAATCTGCAGACACTTATTTTGTCCATTTACACTTTAGGTTGTCTAAGATCTATGAGGGCTCATGTGGGGAACTACAAGAAGTAATTCTGTGTGCAGGAACATAATATACCCAAAAGCAAATATTCCCTCCTGTCTTGCTATGCGTTACTAGACCCAAGGACTAACTAAGATGAATTTTTTTATTTCTTTACTACAATGGATGAAGCAAGACAGCCAGTATCCACGAAATTCACTAGCAATTTATCCTCCTTTTCATTGAAATTGATTGACCTTTTCTGGTTTGGTCTTGAAAAATTTCATTCGTAAACATTATATATACCATTGCATCTCGCATACCTCAATAACATAGTACTAGGAAGTTGGAGATCTAGGATATTGTCTGTATTAGGGAAATATAACTCAATTTCCAGGAGTTTGCAGTGTTCTAGTAATTCCAGTATCAACTAACCACTATTGATGTAAGATGAAACTAGGTTGCTCCTTTTCAACACAACTGACAAAGCACATAGATTGCATAGAGAGAACTTCAATAAACAAGATACATGATTCTACAGGGAGTAACGCCAATCTAACTTCAAGTAGCAGCATCAAAGTTTAGCTAAATTTAAGATAATTTTAGAGGCGCAATTTAAGATACATACCCTGCACGAGCCGTCCGGTCTGCAAATTCACAAAACGAGGTAGGATTGGGACCTTGAACCCATCTCGCTACCCTCGTTCTTGCAGCTGCAAAGGTCCTCTGCGGCTCATGGCGGATTCAGTCCTCCCCGTGGCGGCGGTGTCGGCCCTCTCGTCATGGCGGCGGCTCTGGCGGATATTGCGGCTCCTTGCCTAGCAGCATAAAGGCCCTCTCGACAGTAATTCGGCCTCCATTGCGCCTAAATGCGGTCTTTGGCGCTCGCGAGGTAAACTGGGCTCAGTGGGATCTTTGGATGGGATGGAGGGTGGAGCTCGGCTGGGATGCCTTGAATGAATTTCTCTACGCGGGAGAAGGAAAAACATCTACGCGGGAGTGGATTGGGAAAGCACGGGAGCGGCAAATATCTAGCCACTTCGGCCGGCGATTTTGGGCGTACGGAGAAAAAGAGAGTCGGGTAGGGCAACTGTTGGAGCATGATTTTCCTCATTTGTTTCCTAAAAATGGTTTTGGGAGAAAGGATAAGAAACTGTTGGAGATGCTCTAATCACCTGTTTTGACGGGAATGGCACACACTCTCCCTAAAAAATACAAAAATTGCCTTCTTTCCCACCGCAACAGATTTTTGAAATGATATATATCATCTATAGCGGTACCATACCGCAACAGGAGTGGAGCAACACGCAAGTTACCTACTGCGCTTATCGAGAAAATCTAGTTTTCGTAGTTGACAAATAATAACCTTACTAATATGGCAAAACTTCGCGGCCTCTCGCACGTTTGAGCCGAGCCGGCCGCGCGACTAGGCTTGGCCGGCCAGCTCGGCTCAAAAAAAAAATTCGCGCTTAGGTCCCTCTAAAAATCCATAATTACGTATAGATCATTCCTGCGGTTTTTTACGAAGAAGACTTTCTGATTCAGAAAAATCGCGAATTTTTCATGAGAGGACCCTAGATAGATACAAAAAAAACGTAGTGTCGTTTGGATTATTCCGGCTATTTTTCACTAAAAGGACTTTTCGATTTAGCGCAATCGTAGATGCATTTGTATACTTTCAACCGTTTCTCGCATTTCCTCCACGATTTTAAAAAAAGAACAGACGGAAAAACCAAAATTGTTTTCGCGAAAAAAAACAATGCGCGTCCGGCCGACTCAGCACGTTTTTCCCTTTTCACGTGTAGGTCCCTCAAAAATTACGTAATTACGTGTAGATCCTTTGCGCGGTTTTTTACGGAGACATCCTTCTGGTTCAGAAAAATCGCGAATCTTTTGTGAAAAAATGTAGTGCCGTTTGGATCATTTCGACTATTTTTCACGAAAAGAACCTTTCGATTTAGCGTAATCGCGGATGCATTTGTATCATTTCAATCATTTTGCGCGTTTCCTCAGTGATTTTTTTTAAAAAAATGCCGATGAAAAAAAACGAAATTGTTTCCGCAAAAAAAAAAACACATACGACGTATTACGTTATGAAAACTATCCTAGTTCAATAACATAATATGCACTGAACCACCTGCCGCTTGCAGTGGCCTACTATAGTACAAAAGTGCACCTAATATGGTATGACCCTAAATAGATGACATATGTCACCTCCTCAGCCTACAGGAAGGGAGCGCTGTGAACCTGTGACCTACTCACTTAAAGGTTGTTTTGCTGCCTATGACACCCGCACCAATACCTGTAGTTTTGCAGTTAGCCCATGGCCTCTCCAATGGGACACCAGCTCACCCAAATGGTCGGCTCTCCCGAATTGTGGCTAGGGTTTGCTTTGCTCCCCAAAACGAGCTGACCTCCTACGACCCAGCAGCGGGTTGACCATTTCCTAGCCTCAGTCGAGCTGCCGCTGCAACCAACGCTACTTGGCTCGGTTGGCAGAAGACGTCGTAGATCAAAGCTGGCTTCCTTTCCATTGGACTTCATGCAGAAGGCCCCACTTGGCCGCGGTTAGGGAACTGTTTCCGGTGAGGATTTTCCGATTCTCTCCTGATGGTGCTGTGCAGGACATGGTCGGCCTGTCCACGTCATCGATCTGACTAGTTTTTCTCGTGCCGCGCGTCCTCGGTCGTCTTTGGATGCATGGCTTGTTCTGAAGATATCATGGCCTGGAACTTGCGCGGCCTCAATGGCGTAGCACGTACGGCGTAATGCGGCTAGGGATGCAGTCCGTGAAGAGAACATATCCCTTCTTTGTATCCAGATCCAGTAGAGAACTTAGCTCTTATCGGATTGGCTGGTCCTGCAAACGCCTGGTTCAGATTTCCGCCACGCCTACCTGCAGTCGTTACAAACTAGAGGAGCTATCTTGTTGTGCTCTTTTAATTACGGTAAGCTAGTATTTATTTATTATTTCTCCGGTAATAGATCAGTAGCAATACTCTCAACAAATCAATAATTAGATCTAATTTTTACTACTCATCATTTACTATCAGTTCAAACGACTGTAAAATTTCTCCTCGTTGGCGTGGCGTATGTGGTCTTAGATTTTGACGAATGTACGCCAGGATGTCACTATCAGGAAATAACTCTGTTCCTCCACGAACTAAAGGAAATCTAATCACGATATACCCATGGGCTGTTTACGGCGATTTCAACCCAAGCTATAGGCCTGAAGACAAATTAAAATGACAAAATCTTAGCATGAGATCAGTGGGCCATTTCCGTAGATTCCGTGATGACGTGAAACTCGAAAGAGATGCATCTGAATTCTGAACGGTCGTCTTTCTAGTGAACCAACGAATGGGCACACCCAATGTTCGAGAGAATTGCTTGTTGGTTTATACACTAGTCATCAACCTGTGTATTTCACAGATAATATATCTCTACTAATATAAATTTACAGTTGATGGCAGCGATCTGTTCTTCTTAGCCCCTCCCCCTCTGGGCGCCATATCTCCAATAATGGCTAGTCATTATAGCTAATGAAATAACCCCAAATTTTCAAAATTTTGTTTATTTATTTTATTCGGAATTTATTTGGATTTTTCTCGAATTTATTTGAATTTAACCGAATTAATTTGAAAACTTTGCTTTTTAAGGAAAGTCAGCAAAATTCGCTTTCCTTTTGATCTTCCGTTTTCACTTTGGGCTTGCGCCTCCTGTTTCGCTTCCTCGCCCATACGCCTGGCATGTGTTGATTCTTCCATGTGCAGTGTCAACGGCCAAGCCCACCCTCAGTGCCCGTTCGTCCGCAATTTCACCGACGGCATCGTCTTCCGTTCTTGAGCCCGTCCTTCAAGCAGCGCCACCGTAACCAACCACTTCGCCGCCATATCGCCAATCATTGGGCCTCTGCCTCCTGCTCGCCGCCAACCCGCCGTCCCGTTCCATCACATAAGCGCAACTTATTCCCATCGCCCCTCGCGTTGCAAATCTCTCTCTCCTCGCCCCCGACCACCTCGCCACCATTTCGCCTAATCGGTGGCCTTCGCATTCCTCGCACTGCGTCGCTGCGCTCTCCGCCATTGATTCCCCTGCGCCGTTCGGTCATGTCGCTAATCGAGTGCCCCCTCCGCCACACCTCTCTCTCCTCCGCTCCGGCTCTATAAAACCCGAGCTCCCCTGCCAATTTTTCCCTCACACCAATCCATTCCGGTAAGCTTCCCATACTCCCCATGCCTTCCTCTACCTCCCCAGCCATTCCTTCACTCACGCCGTGCGCTAAAACGCCGAAACCGCCTTCATCTTCTTCGGCTCCGGCCAAACCGCCGCCGCCACGCTCCTCAAATCCCTTCCCGAGCCCGTTTCCGCCGCCCATGAGTCCGCCGCAACCCCCTCTCTCCATTTCTCAAATTCTCCCGAGCTTCCATACACTGAATCGTAAATCCGCTCTTCGTCTTCCCTGCTCGTGAGAATCTGGCCGTTCTCCCCGCTTTCGATTCATCGGCTTGCCGTCTCGCTGACAACCAGACCCCACGGTCGTGCACACCCTCCGTCTCCTGGCGCATGGGCCCGTGCGTCGACCACCTCCTCGGCTCACGCCCCTTGCCCATGCCGTCGGCGCTCCCCATCGCTTCGGCGACGCTTGGGCCCTGTCATCGAGCAGCTCAATCGCCGCGTGTCTTGGCCGACGCGTCTGTAGCATGCGGCGTTCGCACAATGGGCGAAATCGCAAATCCTTTGTGCGGCCTTTGCGCAAGCACCTTTTTATTTTCTTTTTCGTTTTTGATTTGTTTAAAAGCCGAAAGATACAAGTAAATTCAGAAAATTCGAAAATCCCCAGAATCCGAAATGCCAAAATACATATTCTTGACCGTTTCAAGCCACTAAGTCCAAAAATGATCTCCGTTTAGCCATACCAAATCCAGAAAATTCCCAAAATACCCCTGAATCCTAATCCAGCCATTTTCTCTCATTTTCCTTTCCATTGCTTTTTCTTTGCTTTGTTTTAATTGTTTATTTATTGTTTGCGTTTCTTCGCGCTAGATTCGACGTCAGAGCAACCGTTGGCACGAATCTCGAGCGAGCGCATTTATTGGAGCTATACTTGGGCGGAGCCGTTCAAAGCCGGACCAGCGTCGACACCTTCTCACTAGGCGAACCCTCGATCACGCATAAGGCAAGCCACACTCCTTGAACATGTTGAACCGGTTACATTACAATAGTATGTACATATTTTTGTATTGCACTACTTTAGTACTTTATGAAAATAGAAAACGAGGTAGTTTGAATGACATGATTAGATACAACCCAATGACTAACTTTTGTTGATATATCTTAAATTCCTTTGTAACCTTAGGTTATAAAATATTGAACCTTCGTGAAGGTAGCAATTTATACCATTATTACTTTTAGACAAATGCTTAATCTCGGAAGGACTAGTTTAGTTGATTTTCAAAAACGGCTACGGTTAGGGGGACAGTGTTGGGCCAACCACGAGAGGTGGCTACGGGTCCGATCCCCAACCGGTGACAAGCCTATGGATGTGATGGTGGTGGTACAGTGGGTACCATGGGTATGAGGTGGGCATAGACTTGGTCTTTGGCATTAAGGACTGAACACCTTGGGCAAAGTAAATAACTTCAGTAAACGCTCAACCACAGGTTGGGACTGTCAACCCCGTTGACTCATTCCAACATAGCCTAGTACATTGTGCTTCCCTTTTGAATATCTCTGAGAAATGCTTGAGGCAATGGATCGCATAGCAACCGGTGGAGCAGGAATGGTGCGACCATTCGGTTCTCCTAACAGTGGTACCTACAATATTCGAAAGTGTCTCCTTGACGGCGGTGGGTCTGAATATTGCGGGTCTTGAATAGCCCTCTTTGGTAGGAGCTAAAAGGGAAGTTCAACTAAATGCTATGACTATCTCGGTCGGGCCGCATGCATAAAAGTTGCATGTTGATCCGGTGGCACTAATGACCGTGGATGACTTGTGGGTAAAGTGAGCACCTCTGCAGAGTGATATCAATGGTATTGAATCGCCGTGCTTAGGTTAATGAAGCCGAGTTAAGTTAGGGTGATTCACGGATTTATACCTGTAGCTTTTATAATTAAAACTTGTCGTGAGGGTGAAATTTTGCAAATAACCCCCCCAATGTTATAATGCCATTTATGGTTTATGTTTCAAATGTAAAATGAAAAATGATATTTACAACTTGCATCCACAATACTTAAGCCTATGCCTACTTTGTTTATTCCTGCATGTAATATTCATAATTTCCGTGTGGTTTGTTGAGTACGGTTGTGTACTCACCCTTGCTCCCAATCCCCTTCTTTAGATTTCAATTGAAGATGGCAAATTCCAGAAGTCCGTAGATGATGATGCTATTTGATTTTGAAGGCTTTGATCTATCTGCTCAAGCTTTCCTGTGGGTGTTCTGTAATGTATTCGGTGCCAGCCGTACCTTTGTAAAACTTCGGCCGCTAGGCCCTTAATTGATCTATAAAATATTCGCATTTGCTCTTATGTCTGGCAAAGTACGCTTGGTTACCTACAGCTAAAATCCTGGGTAGCTGTGAAGGTATTTATACGCACCCCCCCTGAAAAGGGCGGTCCGTCACAAGTGGTATCAAAGCCTGACTTGACCAGTAGATCAAGACCTTAAGGTGGCTTAGGAATGTTTTTGAAAAACTATTTGGACCTTAACAAAACAGATTACGAAAATATATAAGCATATGTGCTGTTCTCTTCTTGTTCTCACCTCCTTCCTCCTTGCCTAAATTTCTTTTCCTAAAAATTGTTTTGAGATTTCCGGCTCTCAACTAACTTCAAAATTTTCGTGTTAGCAGATGGCGCACAAAGTTCACTCCGACCCAATGATTCTCGGCGGCTATGCAGCTCAGCTTTGGAAGATGCAGCAGTTCCTCGGCGCAGAGGAAGTGCATCGCCCTGTCTTCCATGCCGAGGAGCGATTTCTCGGAGATCTTCACCGCCATTGGAAGCGTGGGTGAATCTAAACCCGCTACCCTCCGTCGAGCCGCGCCTGAGGTTGAAGCGAGAGGATGCTTGAGGAGGACGCCATATGATCTGCCTCAAAGCGATAAAGCACTTTGAGGCGTCACTACCATCGCGAGTTCAACTTGACCCATTCGGCTAATCCCGCAGATTGGGGATCATTCAAGCCAGTCGCATGTCGTGATAATCGATAATGAGCCAGACCAACGAGTACAGGTGATCTCTCCCCACGTGGCTCTGCAGGAGGTCCGCTACGGTCGACTACTTAAGGAGCGCGACTACCTCGACGAGCAGCTTCACCAGGCTTGGGCAGAAATTGAAGAGCTTGTGAACAGGTTGGAGCCGCCTCGGCCCCCACCTCGGCCCGTCGTGGAGAATTCGACGAGGAAGCTGCTCTGGAGCAAGGGACCCATAGATGGATCCGCCGATCGACGACAAGGAAGAGATTCCGCGTAGAGAAGATCGTTAACCTTAGATTGCACCCTTATGTATCGTGTCTTTTGGTAGTGTAATCATGAGTTGTACTGCACCCTAAGTCGGTATTGTGTACAATTCCATGCTATGAATAAAAGACTATGTTTCCTATTTACGCTATGTTGTGTTGCCCTGAATTATCCATATAACCCACGTGCTCCAAAGGACTCCCTCTTCTCGTCTAAGCCTCTTACCTATTCATCCCACTCTTACCCCATACTCTAAATCTTACTTACCTTCTGCTTGCCTAAAACCTACTGCAGCACCGAATAAGAATCAGGTTAAGCCAGATGGCAGGAGTCGGACCACACCAGCATCTCAGTGAGGAAGCCGAATCGATGGAAAACCCGACCAACCTGGCCCAGGTACTGTCCATGATGGAAAAGAACAGGCATCAGGCAGAGATACACCAGACACGACTAATGGAAAAGATCTTAGAACAACTAGCAACCAGACCCCAAGAAAATCCCCAAGGACAATTGTACGGACAGGATGGAAACATTGGAAGATCGAGATGGACTGATTTTCAGAAAACAAGACCACCCGTATTTTCAAGTGCAGCAGAACCACTCGCAGCAGACGATTGGATCAGTATTATTCAGTGGAGACTTGACGCAACTCAGTGCTCAGATAGAGAGCGAGTATTATACGCCTCGCACCAGCTACAAGGACAAGCCGCCGCCTGGTGGACGAACTTTCAGGCACAAAAATCCGGGCAAGAAACCACGTGGTCAGAATTTGAGGAAGCGTTCAGAGCAGCCCATATCCCTGTAGGCTTAATGGCAGCTAAAAGAAGGGAATTTTTGACTCTCCACCAAGGTGAGAGATCAATCTTAGAATACCTTCACCAATTCAACCAGCTAGCACGATATGCCCTTGAAGAAGTGAATACAGAAGCCAAGAAGATGGAAAGATTCTACGAAGGTCTGCAGGAAAGTTTGAAATTCCATGTTGCAGCGCTCGACTTCGAGGACCTGACCGCAATGATAGACAAGTTAATAATTACTGAGGAGACCCGGAATGACTTGGAAAACACTCAGAAAAGAAAGGCACAGCAACTGAGGACGCAGGACCCAATGTTGCTAAGAATACCAATGCCCGATTTTACCCCTAGTTTCCACGCTAAAAGGCAATTTGTGGAAGAGCAGAGATCGATACCTACTATGCCTCAACCCAAGAAAGGGAAGTGCTTCAATTGCAAGGGAAATCATTATGCGAAAGATTGCCCCCATAAGACCGCCCTCTGTTTTCACTGCAAACAGACAGGACATGTCCGGCACCGCTGCCCTAAGAAGCATTTACCATCCCATGTGGCCAAGGCTCAAGTTACCAACACCAACCCAACAGACCGGCAAAGTACTCCACCTCAGCCACCGAAACACCAACGAGGATTGCTGAAAAGGAAGGTACCTATCAAGACCGAACCAAATCCCAATGACCTGAGAATTTGGATAAACCACGTGTCCACCAAGGAAACTGCGGAGACCGCAAACGTCGTCATCGGTAAGATCCAAGCTCAGTCACAACCAATATGATTCTTTTAACCCTGGTGCTACCCGGTTCTTCTTTTCGTTGGCTTTTTGTTTGCAAAAATGGATTATCACACCCCCTTGCCCAACTCTTATATGTTCCAAACCCTGGGAGATGAGTAATGACTCGATTCAAGTATGAAGATCCTAAAGAGTGATCATTCAAGGAATTAAGTTCATGATTAGTAGCGAAAGATAAAAGAGGAAGGTCTGAAGGTCATTTATTTAGCCCGGAAATGAAACAATAGCAGACCACCCAAGAGTATTCACCATCCTTACAAATGGCCAGAGACAGTAAGCCGTCGTGCAGATGAACCCCAAAGTTAGCAAGAAGAAAATGAATCAGCACCCTCACCTCAGAGATATCTAAGACACTAATCATTCAAAGAATAGTCAGGCAAATTGACGAGAAAGTGGCTTCACCCACCATAAGGAACCAGTCAGAAATAAAAGAGAAATCTTAACCTACAAAGTGATGACAGATTCATGCTCTCAGTGGGAATCCCACCCAATCCAGAGGATCAAGTCAAAATAGCCCAGCAGGAAGATAAGGACGTCCAGCAGTACAAGGAAAGAAGGTCAGATACCAACCCCACGAGACTTTTTCAGAGGATGAATGAGCCACGCTACGGCCAAATAACTATATGTGTAATAATAAAGATATAAGAGGATTGATTTTGACAAAAGCGCAAAAAGAATGCCCTATCTGATAATGTGTGTTGAAAGGTTAATAATGACCCTTAAGACCGCTAACCCATAGCCACTCTTTTCCCTGAGGTAAAGGATCCAACCAAGATTTGAGGTTGATTGAAGGATAATGGACCAGTTGACCAAGGTAACCCACCTCATGGCAATTAAGATAAACTTACAACAGGAATGAAGTTCAGGAAGATATTTATGGTAAGATGGTGTAAAATTCTGAAAGAAGCAGTGCCAGAACCGGAAGCCCAGTTCACCATCCGAAGTTTGGAAGGATCCACCTAGAGCAAAAAGGACAGAATTAACATTAAATAAAGCCTAATACCCGCAGACTGACTACCAGACCAAAAGTAACCGCCAGATATTGAAAAGTGTGCTCCGGAGGTCATTAAAGAAGTCACCTTTTTTTTAAAAAAAGCTCCTTTATGGAAGAAAGGTGCAGAGTCGATTAGAGTGCAACGGAAAGTTATGCGAGATAAATAGCGGGGAGAATGTCAATCGCCAATGAAGACCCTTGTCTACTTGAAAATAATGCCCTCAGAGCCAATTCACAGATTTGAGTTGAGGAAGAAGTACACCCGTAAATGCTCTGACCCTATACGCTTCCCCATGAAGTCGGAAAAATAATCTACTTAATTGCGGTTGAGCCAGAAGTCCACTCGATACACCATGTATATCGAGAATTTCGATTGAAAAATACCTTCACCCGATCGAACAGGACTAAGAAGCGGTCAAGAGGAATTAACTGGCAGAATAAGTTACCCCATTGCAGAAAGCACATCCGGATCATCAAGTTAACTGAAAGTCGACACAGAGTCAAGGATGACAGAGTATTCATAAGGGACCCACCAGAAAAAGGAATCGGGATTGCAGCAAAATTTCCCAACCTGTTCCCCTAGGATGAGTAAATCTCAGGGACGAGATTTATTTTAAGGGGGGTAGGTTGAAATAACCCCAAATTTTCAAAATTTTGTTTATTTATTTTATTCGGAATTTATTTGGATTTTTCTCGAATTTATTTCGAATTTAACCGAATTAATTTGAAAACTTTCCTTTTCGGGAAAGTCAGCCCGAATTCCCGCTTTCCCTTTTGATCTTCCGTTTCCTTTGGGCTTGCGCCTCCTATTTTCGCTTCCTGCTGCTTAACGCCTTGTGGCCGATTTCTTCCAGCAGCGTCAACGGCCCAAGCCCACCTCGTGCCCTGATTAAAACCGCAATTTCATGACGGCATCGTCTTCCAGTTCTGAGCCGTCCCTTCAAGCAGCGCCACCGCTTAACCATTTCGCCGCCATGTCGCCAATCGCTGGGCCTCTGCCTCGCTACTTTCGTGCGCCAACCCGCCGTCTGTTCCATCACGCAATGCGACTTATTCCCATCGCCCTCGCGTTGCAAATCTCTCTCCTCCGCCCCCGACCGCTCGCCACCATTTCGCCTAATCGGTGGCCTTTCGCATTCCTCGGCTGACCGTCTTGAAAGTCTCCTCGCCGCATTGATTCCTCTGGCTGCTTCGGTCATGTCGCTAATCGAGTGCCCCTCGCCCACCTCTCTCCTCGCTCAGACTCTATAAAACCCGAGCTCCCCCTAATTTTTTCCTCACACCAATCCATTCGGTAGCTTCCCATACTCCCCATGCCTTCCTCTACCTCCCGGCCATTCCTTCACTCACGCCAGTGCTTAAAATAAACCGCCTTCATCTTCTTGGCTCGGCCAAACCGCGCCACGCTCCTCAAATCCTTCAGAGCCCGTTCCGCCGCCCATGAGTCCGCCGCAACCCCTCTCTCCATTTCTCAAATTCTCCCGAGCTTCCATACACTGAATCGTCGTCCTGCTCTTCGTCTTCCCTGGCTCCAACGAGAATCTGGCCGTTCTCCCAGCTCGCTCGATTCATCGGCTTCTAGTCTCGTTCACCGACAACCGGACCCCACGGTCGGTGCACACCCTCCGTCTCCTGGCGCATGGGCCCCGCGTCGGCCCCTCCTCACCATCACCATGCCTTGAACCTGGTCGGCGCTCCCATCGCTCGTGGCTTTGGGCCCCGTCATCAGACGCTAATCGCCGCGTGTCTTTGCCGGCGCTCTACAGCGTCTTGGCGTTCAGTGTGGGCGAAATCGCAAATCATCAGGCGCCCATCGCCAAGGTCTCTCTTTATTTTTCTTTTCGGTTTTTGATTTGTTTAAAAGCCGAAAGATACAAGTAAAATTCCAGAAAATTCCCGAAAATCCCCAAGAATCCAGAAATGCCAAAAATACATATTCTTGACCGTTTCAAGCCACTAAGTCCAAAAATGATCTCCGTTTCGCCATACCAAATCCAGAAAATTCCCAAAATACCCCTGAATCCTAATCCGGCCATTTTCTCTCATTTTCCTTTCCATTGCTTTTTCTTTGTTTTGTTTTAATCGTTTATTTATTGTTTGCTTTCTTCGCGCTAGATTCGACGTCAGAGCAACCGTTGGCACGAATCTCGGAGCAGGAGCAGACGATTGGAGCTATACTTGGAGCCGGAGCCGTTCAAAGCCGGACACGACGTCGACACCTTCTCACTAGGCGAACCCTCGATCACGCAAGGCAAGCCACACTCCTTGAACATGTTGAACCCAGTTCTGTTACAATAGTATGTACATATTTTTGTATTGCACTACTTTAGTACTTTATGAAAATAGAAAACGAGGTAGTTTCGAATGACATGATTAGATACAACCCAATGACTAACCTGTTGATATATCTTAAATTCCTTTGTAACCTTAGGTTATAAAATATTGAACCTTCGTGAAGGTAGCAATTTATACCATTATTACTTTTAGACAAATGCTTAATCTCGGAAGGACTAGTTTAGTTGATTTTCAAAAACGGCTACGGTTAGGGGGATGTGTTGGGCCAACCACGAGAGGTGGCTCTGGTCCGATCCCCAACCAGTGACAAGCCTATGGATGTGATGGTGGTGATGCGATGGGTACCATGGGTATGAGGTGGGCATAGACTTGGTCTTTGGCATTAAGGACTGAACACCTTGGGCAAAGTAAATAACTTCAGTAAACGCTCAACCACAGGTTGGGACTGTCAACCCCGTTGACTCATTCCAACATAGCCTAGTACATTGTGCTTCCCTTTTGAATACCTATAGGAAGTAACGAGGCAATGGATCGCATAACAGCAACCGGAGCAGGAATGGTGCGCCATTCGGTTCTCCTAGCGATGGTACCTACAATATTGAAAGTGTCTCCTTGACGGCGGTGAGTCTGAATATTGCGGGTCTTGAATAGCCTACTGGGTAGGAGCTAAAAAGGGGAAGTTCAACGAAATGCTATGACTATCTCGGTCGGGCCGCATGCATAAAAGTTGCATGTTGATCCGGTGGCACTAATGACCGTGGATGTCTTGTGGGTAAAGTGAGCACCTCTGCAGAGTGATATCAATGGTATTCGAATCTGTGTGCTTAGGTTAATGAAGCTGAGTTAAGTTAAGGTGATTCCTGTGACTGCGCCCCTGTAGCTTTTATAATTAAAACTTGTCGTGAGGGTGAAATTTTGCAGATAACCCCCCCAATGTTATAATGCTATTTATGGTTTATGTTTCAAATGTAAAATGAAAAATGATATTTACAACTTGCATCCACAATACTTAAGCCTATGCCTACTTTGTTTATTCCTGCATGTAATATTCATAATTTACGTGTGGTTTGTTGAGTACTGGTTGTGTACTCACCCTTGCTCCCAATCCTTCTTTAGATTTCAATTGAAGATGGCAAATTCCAGAAGTCCGTAGATGATGATGCTATTTGATTTTGAAGGCTTTGATCTATCTGCTCAAGCTTTCCTGTGGGAATTCTGTAATGTATTGATTGCGGTAGTACCTTTGTAAAACTTGCCGCTAGGCCCTTAATTGATCTATAAAATATTAGCATTTGCTCTTATGTCGGCAAAATGCGGCAGTTGGTTACCTACTGCTAAAATCCTAGGTAGTCAGTGAATGTATTTATCGCACTTTTACGAAAAGGGCGGTCAAAATCATGACTAATTATTCTTTTCTAATCTATAACCGGTCATATCTCTCTAAATATGGTTGATTATATCAAAATTCCTGATTATTGCTGGTAATTAATAGCCGACCAATCATTCCTTTTGTACCCTATATATACTTTATCACAGTTTCACAGAATCAATCAAGAGAATTCTTTCAAGATCTCTCATGTCGAGCGCACCAGCGAATGAACTCGACAAGCGATCAATAAGTGATGGACCGACATACATGGCACTGGCGTAGGAGGCCGGCGCCCATGATCGATAGTAACTCGGCGAGAATGATAGTCGAGCACAGCGCCCACGGTGCCGTGACCCCAGCACCAACCAGTTGGATGTGAGCAAAGCGTATGACGCTTGGCGCGGTTGCGAGACACCGATGAGGCGTTGTTGGCGGTGAAGAGTCATTGGCATACCTCTTGGAGATAAGCGGGTTGATCGGTGAACATCGCAAGAGAGAGAACGGCGTGGCGGCGCCTGCAGTAGCGCACCTCGGCAGACGGTGTTTTTCGGTTCACCTTCATGGGCTCCGGCATTATGGTGGTGAAGCCAGTGATGGCTAGATATGTCAGAGGCATGAAGACTAGTAGGTTAGTAAAGACAAGAGGGTCATCTGGGAAGAGTAGCGAACCGTCGGCGCAGCGGACCACCGCCGAAGCGGAGAAGAGCGCGATGCTAAGGGCGATGGCGATCCAGAAGACGCGGAGGTGCAAAGACTGGGTGGCGGCGGTGGCCCCTTTCTCCGGCGACCACCACGACCATAGCATGCACGAAAGTGGCGGTGAGGAAGGCGATTCTCTGACGTCTTGGCTGCGGGCATGGCGAGAGGAAGAGGAAAGCGGTGGTAATATAAATTACAAAAGGGATAAAAATGATTGATTGATTTTTGAGATTGGTAATATATATTGCTACGTATAATATATTTGGTTTTAATTCATACTAGAGAAGAAATTATAAAAACTTTTGTAATCAGGAGAAATATATGTTTGATCTTGTAGCACAATTTTCTTTTATTGCTTAACCTTTATGTTTCGTTATCAATTTTATTTTTCGTAGCAACGCACGGACATTGATATAGTTTTCTCTATGTTTTTGCAAATTTAGTACTAAGTTTATAGAAATTTTGGTAGCATAATTTTAGTTTCAAATGCTAGCTCAAAACTAACGTTTCCTTCCACGCAAAATGCCTGGTGAGCATCTATTCTACAGTCAACCTCAGGCTCCCCATGGTGCGGTTCAGCTCCACCTTTCCTCTTATGGCGACACCGACACGTGTTAGCTAGGAAAAGTTTCAACTCAAGAGACTTTCATTGGAGAATTTCAACTCAGGAAAATCAAACTAAGGACCTTCAATTAGGAAAATTTTAACTTGAGAAAGAACTAGAAAATTTTCAAGTGAGGGAATTTTAGAACGGAGAATTTCAAAAACTGTCAATTAAAAAAAAATTGGTTCGAAAACTTTCTGTTCAAATAAATTTATTATTGAAAGTTTCGATTTGGAAAAAAAGAACTTTCAGTTTGCAATGTTTTGACTATAAAAATTTCAAGCCAGAAATTTTAACTCTTGTCCAAAAATTCAACTCTAAAAACTAACTTAAATAAAAAAAATAGTAAATCTGACCGTACATAGCTAGTACTAATAGACACATACGTGCTGGTACTAACAGACAGACTTCTCTTCCTCTCCGCACACATGGAGACTACTTGCGGCAGGAGCGCACGCGATCGTCGGTGCGAGCGCCCGTAAATTAGCAAATCCGAAATGGGTGTTCTGGTTCGAGGCCTTTTGCCCCATTTGCAGGAGAGATTTTGAAATTTGACACCTTTTAAAAGCGAATTTTTCAATATTTGACACCCCTCTCTTGTCGTTATTTCGGATGGACTCACATGTCATACACAGAGCTCGAAAGACATACGAATTAGGTGTCAAATATCGAAATAACCCCATTTGCAGAGCTACCGTGAGTTGATCCGACAGGCGTGGTCATGGAACACGGCCAATGCGCTCCAAACCTAGAGCCAAAGATTCGTAGGCGATGTCAAGATACAACTTTGTTTTGCAGAGGGACTACTATTTCGGCTAGAGGTCGCACAGGAGCGTACAATCCTCTCGACTCACGAGCTGGAGCTGTGAGAAGATCTTAAGCTCAGATCAGGGGGTGGTTACACCGTCCACCTAGGCACAACGTGCTGCCTGCCGCCAGAACCAGATGGAGTTGTCGGAATCAATGTGGATTCGTGGATGCTTCCTAGCAACCGAAGGCAATGCTGGATGGGGTTTAATTGTTGGATATGGATGTAGAGAGATTCAGGCAGCGGGGTGTCAGGACTACTGATACTAGCGAGCAACTTAAGCAGAGGAAGCAGGCACGGCAACCAGAAGGCGAAAAAGAACTGGATGTATTCTTGGCGGGAAAGCAGAACCAAGATGGCGACGCCGGTGCAGAATAGTGGGCCCGAGTTAGTTGTGATGTTATACAAAAAGGGAACTGTAGCAGATACGAAAAAGATTTGATAGAAATTCTAGGGTTCTAGGACCTTCCCCTTAACCTCTAACCACTAGATCTAGGGGTATATGGTGTGTACCTTCGGTATTGCCGTTAGATCCCGAAGCCATTGGCGAAGTAGATGCCTTCGGGTAATGTAGAGGATGCAGTGGCGTTCTTTCTCCTCCCGCGCACCTCCTTGTTACTCGCCTGGACGGAGAGGAAGAAGAGGATGGAGTCGGCGACGGCCTTCCCGACACTACACGCGCTAGGGTTTAGATCGGGACTCGTGGGTATGTGCGGCACAAGGAGCAACGACGAACGTTGGTTCGCGTGCCGGCCTTGTGCCTCCTTTATATAGCGCATGCGTGACAGGGGGCCGCAACCAAGAGGTTGTTGCGCCCCCGATCAGGGCGCGGACGTGGTACGGACTCGGTCTTGGACCGGGCCGTACGAGATCAACCCAACATTCTCCCCCTTGATCTCGAACTTAACTTTGAAACTTTATATCTTGATCTATTAACTTTTATATCTTGTACTTTTAACTCAACATCCCACTCCTCCATAGATTGGTGCACCAAGACCAAGGCGTCACAACAGTCAGTTACGTACTGCTGGACTCAATGACTATAGCACACCTCTCTACTTCAAAGCAGAATAACTTTGTCTTTGTGGGAGATGGTTGCTTTGAATGACCCCTATTATCCAGAATCATAGTCCTTCTTTTAAACCCATGCCGGCTACGTGCCTTTTAAACACGTTGGGAGAAAGACCTTTGGTGAGCGGATCCGCTAACATGTCTTCTGTGCTTATATGCTCAAGCTCTATTGTTTGATTCTCGGATTTTCTCTTTCACAACATAAAACTTGATCTCTATGTGTTTGGCGGCGCCACTTGAGTTTGTTGTTGTGAGAGTAAAATCTTCTTTGGCTCATTATCGCAATATAATTTGAGTGGTCTTTCTATGCTATCTACCACTCTCAACCCGGTACAAACTTTTTAAACCACATTGCTCGCCTTGTTGCCTCATAGCATGCCACAAACTCAGCGTGCATTGTCGGCGTTACAACGATGATTGTTTTATACTTTTCCATGATATAGCTCCTCCGCAAGGGTGAACACATATCCTGATGTGGACTTTCGGTGTCTTTACACCTGCCTAATCTGCATCTGCATAGCCCACAATCTCTAGGGCACTTGACTTTCTATATGTTAGCATGAGGCTCTTTGTCCCTTGCAAATATCGCAAGGCTTTCTTTACAGCTTTCCCGTGATCAACTCCTGGATTAATCTGATATCTTCCTAGCATCCCGGTTGTAAATGCTAAGTCAGGGCGAATACATATTTGAGCATACATTATGCTTCCGGCAATTTGAAGCATATGGGACTGATTTCATTCGATCGATCTCATACTTGTTCTTTGGACCTTCGAAAATTCCCAAACTTATCGCCCTTGACTATTGGAGCAGGCGTGGCATTACACATATGCATACTATATCTTTTCAAAACACTTTCTATGTATGCCTTCTGTGATAGCCCTAGCACCCCTCTTTTTCTATCTCGGTGTATCTCAATTCCTAATACATAAGATGCTTCACCAAGATCTTTCATATCAAATTTTGAGGACAAGAACTTCTTTGTTTCTAGCAGTAGATCTTTATCACTGCTTGCTAATAGGATATCATCCACATATAAAACTAGGAAAATATATTTCCCTCTACTAAACTTTGCATAAATGCAGTTGTCCTCCTCATTCTCTTTAAACCCAAAATTTTTTATAGTTTCATCAAACTTAATGTACCACTGTCTAGACGCTTGTTTTAATCCATAAATGGATTTCTTTAATCGACATCCCATATTTTCTTTTCCTTCCATGACAAAACCTTTGGGTTGAGCCATGTACACATTCTCATATAAATCCCCATTTAGGAATGCCGTCTTAACATCCATCGATGTAATTCTAAATCATAATGAGCAGCGAGTGCCATAATGATTCTAAAAGAATCCTTTAATAAAAGCAAAGTAGAAGGTTTTGGTATAATCTATTCCTTCTCTCTGAGTGAAGCCTTTTGCGACAAGTCTAGCTTTAAATCTCTCAACATTCCTTTGGAGTCACGTTTGGTTTTGTAGACCCATTCTGACCCTCTTGTTTTGGCTCCTTTAGGAATTTCTTCTAAGTCCAGACTTTGTTTGTACTCATGGATCTCATTTCATCTTGCATGGCAGCAAGCCACTTGATGAATTGGGACTTCTCATCGCTTCCTCATAAGAGGTGGGATCACCCTCTATTTCTATGTCTTCACCGACATAAACTTCATAATCATTTGGAATAGCCGATCTCTGTTCTCTGTGATCTTCTAAGCGGTTCTTGGCGCAGTTCACGCTCTCTCTGAGGTCGCCGGTCTCCTCACTAGCAATGCCGAGGGGCCTCGGGCTCCTAGCAGTGCCTTTGGCACACCGATGATGAACTCGGGCTGCGGCAGTCTTTGTAACCTCAGGTGATCTGACAACAACAGTATCGAGAAGAAAGGCTCTTGAATCATAGGAGTTGGGGCACAAACCCGCTTCTCATCAAGGCTAATTTCTCGGGGTACCATGCTCCCCGATCATATCATCCTCTATAAACACAAAGGCGTGTCTAGTTTCTACAAACTTGGTGTGTCATGCGGGCGACAAGAAAGCGATAACCCTTTGATCTTCGGGATAGCCAATGAAATGGCAACCGATCGGTATTTTGGATCTAACTTTCCTATGTTTGGGTTGAATACTTTTGCCTCAATTTGGACAGCCCCACACATGTAGATAATTTAGTGATGGCTTCCTTCCATCCATAACTCATGTGGTGTTTTAGGCACCTTCTTTGAGTACCGATTAAGAATATGGGCGCGGTTTTAAAGCCTCCATCCATAGACTAACCAGTAAAGTGGAGTAACTTATCATACTTCTCACCATATCCATTAAGGTGCAGTTCGCCTTTCACCTACTCCATTTTGCCGAGGTTAGTCAGGCATAGAATCTTGGGCTACTATGCCATTTTCCTGCAGGTACCTTGCAAAAGGTCCTGGAACTTGGCCATAAGGGGTGTGTTTACCGTAGTACTCCCCTCCACGGTCTGATCTTACTACTTTAATCTTTGAATCATGTTGATTCTCTACTTCAGCTTTAAATATCTTGAACTTTTCTAATGCTTCTGATCTTTCTTTGATGGGATAAATGTAGCCATAGCGAGAATAATCATCGATGAATGTAACGAATGAATCAAAACCATCCACTTGTCTTTACAGAAAAAGACCACAAATATCTGTGTGGATTATTTCTAAGATTCTGTACTACGCTTGGCGCCTTTCTTTATTTGTTTAACATACTTGCCTTTAATACAATCTATGCAATGATCGTATACGAAAAGTCTAGGGAGGAAGAATTTCTTATTTGATTAATCGTTCAATTCTCCCCTCGAAATATGGCCTAAACGACAATGCCATAATTTCGATGATCGATTCACTTTCTATTCTCTTTAAACTTTGTAGTAACATTGCATACTTTTGCACTTGAGGAGGTACTTATGTCATTCACAATATCATAATGGGATAGCAAATAAAGCTTGTCTTGTCGGATGGCAAGACCAACATCAATACTATTATTATACTTTATTACACACTTTCCGTTCCCAAAATGACCTTTGAATGTTCTCATCATCTAAGCAAGACATCGAATCAAATTCCTTCTCAAAGAAGGCACTAATAGAACATCGCGTAAATGGAGTATGAAGCCGCCATCCAACTCTAAGGGAAGATCTCCAATGGCTTCCACTTCAGCTTCAACTCCATTCGCCACTCTAATTCCTCTTTCTCCTCTTTGTAGGATCCTCCTCGTACGGAATCCCTGCATATAATTAGCAACATGAACAGTTGCACCAGAATCTATCCACCAAGTATTAGTTGGTGAATCTATATACAAGGATTCATCTATGAATGTAACTTGATCTTTACCCTTTTGCTCACCATTTGAGAGCAGAACGCAATCTTTCATGCGGTGCCCTTTACGATGACAACGCTGCGGTGTGCGGATCTATATGCTCCGTGAGAGGCCTAAGAGGTCATCCATCGGAACCATGTCCTCCATTGGAGTTCATCCTCCATTCGAGTGTTCACCCTTCTCAAAATTGGTGAACCTTTTCTGCCGATAATTGCCCTTTTGGTAGTTGCCTTTCTTGAAATTTGGCTTATTTTGAATCTGAAATAATTCTTTTTCTTTTGAGAATGCTTAACAGATTCAGTTCTTCAGCCCTTTGTGACTTTAACCTTTCTTCTTCTTGGACACACATGGCAATGCACTTTTCAATAGACCATTTTTCTTCACTAATGTTGTAATTTACAACAAAAGTCTCAAATTCTTTTGGTAATGAAACCAGTACAAGATGGACTATGAAATCATTCTTTAAAGGCATGTCAAAAGACGTGAGAGAGTGAGCCATGTTGGTCATCTTGAGAATATGCTCTCTAATTCCTGGTCCATTACGCAGTCCAGATCCATCATACTTGTCATTGACAAGTTTCTTGATCAATGTGCCTGCATAGGCCTTTGTGGATCCAGTAAACTGCTCTTCTATTTTCTTCAGATACTCAGTAGCATCTGTACATTCTGGGATTGCTCCCCTTATGGACTCAATAATGGTGCCCTTGATCACCATGAGGCATTTTCTATTTGAATTGTCCCATTTTGCCTTCTCAATACTATACGACAACTCGCTTGTGACATTATTTGCGACTTAGGACTCCAATTTCTTTGCGGAAGCGGTGCCACGAATGCCTGGATGAAGCAAAGCATAATCTATCTCGGCCATAGCCATGGCCAAGCTCAAATTCTCTCTCCATGAGGAGTAATTGTTGCCGTTCAACTTTTCAAGCCCTTGGAAAACACTTACGGAATTGGCAATCTTAGCTGGAAAAGCTTCATGAATGAAACAAGAATTTAATCAGTAACTTTAAAAAATATATATATAAACTTTGGCATGAATAAATTAACGTTGGTCAATTAAACATGCTCTCAACTTTAATAAAGACTGATCTATTTCTAAACACCGTTAGCGAGATTAGAATAGAGCAAACTTTATTCATACTTTCTATCATACTTGACGTGGTCATGGCAAAATTATTTTCAACGTTGGTCAGAAAATAAAATTACCATAACTATGTGAAATACTATAAAACTATTTTTATTTACTATTTTCTCTAATTAAATATCCACGTTGGTTTCAATTTAATCAGAGAAAAGAAAATTTAAACTTGCAGCGGAAAAACAACTTTACTCAGCATTTAAACTATTTCTTGTGCTTAAACTAATACTTTACAGCAAATATTAAATCAGAAAACTGAATTTACTATTCATTGCCGAAAACAAAAAAAAAATTCCACTGTTCCTGGCCTAAATTGGCCCGAAGGCCCTTCACTGTGCTCCCGGGCACCAGGCCAAGCCAACTTGGGCCTAGGCCGTAAAACTTCTCTCCCACCTAGGCCGAAAGTGGCCAGCCGGGCCGAGCTTCATCTACGCCGTCAGATCGCATCGGACGGCTGGGATGGATTCGCTACGGGAATAAAACCCGGAAAAATCGCAAGACCGCTGGAAACCCTAATTCATTTGGACTCATCTCCCCGACTGCTTCGTTTCCAACGCAACACGCAAGAGAGAGCGACGGAGATGGAGACGAAGGGGTGGCGGCTTTGCCGAGCCCCTGGCCGGTCTTGGCGATCACCGAGGTGGACAGCCGTAGTCTAGCGACCCTGGCGGCGACGCTTAAGCCGCGACGCCTGCCGAAGCCGAGAAGATGAACCGGCGACGGACGCGAAGGATGCGAAGCGACTACTTCCCGTGACCACCATCCAAGACGACGAGCACGGCGAGCCCAGGTAGGGCTTCTTTCCCAAAAAACTTGATGCGGTTCTTGGGGAATTTTGGGAAAAAATCAGACTAGGGTTTCACAAATCACGATCTAGAGTTCTTATCTAAAGTTCTTCGCTAGAGTTCTTTATCCTCTCCTTCTAATTTCTTCGGACGACACAAAACCCGAAGGTTTCAACACTTCTAGGGTTAGGGTTTGGGTAAAACCGAAGCTCTGATACCATTGATAGAAATTCTAGGGTTCTAGGACCTTCCCCTTAACCTCTAACCACTAGATCTATGTAACAGCCCAAAAATTAAGAACAGTAAATTTATAATATTTAAATTTGATTGTGAATATTTTTGGGATTTCTGAATATTGTTTGCTTTGTTTGTATTTTCTTGGATTTTGTGTTGCAAGAAAAAGTAAACAAAGGAGCAATAAAGAATGGAAAAGAGAAAAGGCAAAAATGTAAAATGTAAAAATTTGGAAAAAATTGCCATGAGAACCCTGAGCATATAAGTAAATCAATTTAGCCACAAAATGAAATTTCATATATGGAGAAATGAGGGAATAAAATAAAGAAGACAACTTTTAAAATCAAAACAATGCATTGTCAGAACTTATAAAATATTTTGGAATCTCAAATGGAGCTGAAAAATTTATCATGAAACCCTCAATGCAATATCCATCTCTGGTAAAAATATTATAAATTAATAATGTCATTTAAGACTTTTCCAAAATTAAAAATAGAAACTCTGAAATTCTAGAAATTTGCAATGTCAGAATTTTCATAAAATAATGGAACCATATTTTGAGTTTAAAATTTTACAAAAGCATTCTGAGATCAAATCCTTTAGAAAAACAAAATTTCAAAAATAATAGACGTCGATTGATCTCAATGAAAAATAGGAATCCGAAATAAGTAATTAGGAGCCATCACTGTTGTCAGAATATTTGTAATTTTTCGGTAACTCATTTTAATCTCATAATTTTACCAGACATCAAAATATGTTCAAAGACCATGGTCAAAAAGTTTGTAAATTTTCTACTCACATTTCACAGCCCAATAAATTCCTGTACTCACCTTCACTCATTTGATCATTTGGACCGGCCCACTTGTAAACCGTCTCCTTCACTGCTTGCGGCAGAAGCAGAGAAGTCTCGAGCGAGACAAGCGAACTTGACCGAGAGCTTGTTCGTGAATCGCCTCTTCGTTCAGTCCTCTCACCGCATCGGCCTCACCTCATCGTAGCCGCGATCATCAACACGTTCGTCGGCCTCGCTCTCGCGCCATACCGCCTGTTTTCCTTTGTAGGTATGCGGTGAAGCTCGAACCGAGACCAGCTCAACCAAATCCGGTTCATTCGCTTAGGCCTTCGACCATACATTGCACCACAGAGACCTCCAGAGGCGGTGTTTCCATTCCCTCTACTTTGCCTTGCTCTCTCCCGACTGCAAGCATGAGCTCCCTCGCATTCGCCATGGTCAAGGATTTGGAGCTCCAAGCAGCGATCAAATCGAGCAATAGAGCGAACCATTTCCAAATCCATCCGGGCTAGAGCATCACCAGGCCTCAAGAATCAAAACCCTCAACAATCTCGTGAGCTCTCCATGCAAGAACGTCTTTGCGGTAGTCGCGCCTCATCTTCCGTGTGGACGTGGCCAAGCGAGAGCAATCCGGTGAGTCTCCACCTCATTCGACCTCAAAAATAGGACCCTTGGCATCCATTAATGCTTAAATTACTACCGATTCGAGCTCTCACGCCTTGATTTCTTCTCTTGACCTCCGCCATTGCCGCAGATTACGAGCTCGTGGGCGCCTTTGCTCCCATATCTCTTCCGCGAATCGACTCCACCAACGAGTGCTCCTTGTCGTCTTGATGCTTCCCATGTCCTCGCATTCACGGAGCTTCACGGAAAGCTTCATGCCCGCCGAGCCCTAGCCGTGCTCTGTTTTCTGTCTCTGCGCTCTGAGGTGGAAGAAGACTAGATTAAAAAGGCGCCTCTCAAGTATGAAAACGCATTTCGATTTATTCATTCATTTTCCCAAACCAAGCAATACAAATGATGATATCTTGTGAATACTTAAACAGATCTTAGTAAAATAAATTTCATTATTCATCTAAAATCATAATGAATCTAAATATACAAAAATATTTAGTATTTAAACTTGAGCAATTTGTTGGAATTTAACTTTGCTAGAATTCCATTATGGTCTTTAATAAAAGTTTGTGCGAGGATAATTCATAAAATATTGAAATAAATTTTAAATGATGCTAAGACTAGGATGGATTTAAATATACTTAAATATTCAAATCTTGAATCATAAAATGATTATTTAAATTTAAAATGAGATGAACACACTATTAGGGACAATATTGCTCACATGAAAAATATAACTTATAAAATCATAAAATAAATGATTATGTGCTTCTGGGATTTTAATAAGCCTAATTATGCAGAGATATTAAATATTTAAACTAAGTTTAATGTATTGCATTACGACCATTAATGAATCTCAGTATGATCATTAGTAAGAATAGTAGCAGAATACCTTATAAAACAATAAATTAATTTATATGCAGTTCCTGGAGTCAATAGAGAACCATTTAGGCAAAAATATTTAAAGAAAACCTTATCTTGCATTCTTTAATGCAAGAAAGTGCAACCAATAATAGCAAATAAATAGTTAATCTACCAAGGTCAAGGCCAAAATAATGTAAAAATAGTTTTAAAACACTTATAGGAATGTATTATGCTAATACCTGAAAAATGAATAAAAGATCATGTGTAGTATAGTCGCAAACTTAAAATGAATCTTGACTGATTAAACGTTTGCATGGTGGTCATTTACACTATTTCATTAGTAGATTAAATAACTCATCTAAATACTAACATTAGTAAAACTAGTTTAGAATCACTGTACGAAGTTTATACTACCATATTCGGTAAAAAGAATCATAATCCATTAAGGTTTGCCTATTAATCTCATCAGATCAAAACCCTTAAGTGTTAACCCTTTTGATTCACCTTTTGGCCGATTCGAATAGTGTCAACTTTGCAATGCCATAAGCCTTTTCAACAATGAAAATAATGTATCAGCCAAAGTCTAAAATTTATGAAATTAGCTTAGAACTGTTATACAAAGTATAAATCATTGTAATATGAAGAAATAACTATATTCCATCATGTTTTGCATACAAATCCTAATAGTCAAATAACCTTAAGTGTTAAGTTTCCTGAACTTCATGATATGAAGCGGTAGAAGTGAAGAAGTCTATAACTAAGTTATTTTTATCACCAGAACCTTCTCAAATATCTTGAAAATAATCTCAGTAGCCTAAATCAGTAGATCTAACTTGCATAAAACTAATTCTAAGCAAAATCGATTATAGATAAAGAACTAATCCTTCATAGTCCAACATGATTGTTTAAGCCTTTTCATTAACTCACAAAGTAACTCATCTAAATCTGAATTTAGTAAAGAATAGCCTAGAATTGATCTTTAAGATATGATCTGCAGTAATCTAAGAAAATATTCTTATTTCATCTTGCTTTGACTCTAAATCCTAATAAAGCAAAACCCATGAGTAATAAGGTTAACAGAAATGTATTAGGAATAGTAATTCTATGAACTTGCAACTAATGACTAATTCTATTAATCTAACCAATTTTAGAATCTTGAATTCGTAAAATAAGATTAATAAATTCATAAAAGAGCAATCCCTGTTTCTTGTGAAGAGCTTTATTTGTCTTTCTATCAATTTTCTTTTTGCCCTTATTAAAGTCTTTTATTTGCTTTATTTCCGTTGATCGGCGTGTAGAACCCGACGTCTCTAGTTTCGTCGTCGTCGTCGTCAACCGCAATCCTCGTCTTCGTCATATCGTCGAATAAGCAAGGCAAGCATCCTTTGACCATATTGATCCCAGTATTTTATATTCCTTTTGTGCATCAGATTGTTTTATGCATGCGATTACTTTATGTAAATTGCTATCTTGTGGATTTGGTGGTTATACCTGTTGTCTTGTGATCCTCCTTGATGATTATGGAAATGTGAACCTTGATAACCACAGAATAGGGCTAGGCATTACTTAATGTCATCATGGGTATATGCGTTCATATTATTCATGCTTAGCCATGCTTTAGAATCAATGATGTACATGATCAAACCAGTAATTGTTTCCTGAAAACATTGAAAATGTCACTGTTGGTGGTGGGTAACTTTGATTAAAAACCCAAAATGAAACTATGCTTTGATGCGGGCGATTATTGGCAATAGCCGATTGTGCAATAAGGAAATGCACGTAGTGTAGGGTGGAGTGTCGCCCGTGTCACAACTAAGGACCGAACATCGTGTTGTATGATCCAAGAAAATCCATTACAAACCACGAGGGTGAGGATGGGTTAATAGCCTATTAAATTGTTTAGACATGGCTTTGCTCATTGGTAGGCGGGGAGCTAGCGGAGGCATTCGATCGGATTGCTTGTGAGGGCTTCCATGCGATTCGTATGGGTAATCCTTTGGCGGTGCATCGGTGTCGCCTTGCCATGGACGAGAGCGTGGTGTTGGGTGTGATAAATGTGGATCCACGGCTTGGGTGAGTGTCTCTGTTTTATGGGAGGAATAACGTCCCGGCCGGGTAAAGCCTTGTCTAGGAATTTAATGACTATGTATGATCGCTCATTCGCATACTCTTGTATGGCGATCCACGGTGACGTGGTGAGTTGATCATTCCTTGTGGGTCTGATTGTACACCTCTGCGAGTTTAAATCTAATTGATTAGCCGTATTCATGCGTCATGGGTGTCTTGGTGAACTTGCACGAGTTAAATGTTTTATTATTTTCAAAAGGGTTGGTTTCATTTGTTTTGGCAATCGTGCTTTATCTCAAAGGGTGACATTGATGGATTTCGTGAATTGATGATTAAATCGCTCACGTCATGGAGGACCGTGAGTGTTATTTATGCTTTACTTATTTGTTATCAATTAATCATGCTCTTAGAAATTCCGTTTGCAAATAATCGGA
This sequence comes from Guadua angustifolia, assembly GCA_036346375.1. Lineage (NCBI taxonomy): Eukaryota > Viridiplantae > Streptophyta > Magnoliopsida > Poales > Poaceae > Guadua > Guadua angustifolia. The sequence goes on from CM070520.1 coordinate 16,384,786, forward strand.
TTTATAAATTCAAATTAAGCTTTATGCAAATTAGCGTAGTAGCCTTTCCTTTGAAATGGCTCGCATGTATTGTAGGTTTTGCTCAAGTCTTCTTTGAGTACGTAACGTACTCACCCTTGCCTAATTATATTGTAGGTGGGTTAGAATGCGAGGCTTCGAAGTTGTTCATCGTAAGTTGCGGGATTTTCTTCGTCGTATTCTATCTAAGGAGTTATGCCTGGTCAGTTGCCTGCGGGATTGGATGGGCAAACTGCAAGATATTACTTCTTTTGCTGCCATTTATTCTCTGAGTTGTAATAATTCTTTATATTATCGTTTCCGCTTAATCATTTTATTGTATGGTTGTGATTTCCAATTGTTGTAAACATGTGAGTGCTAGCTACTGATCCAGGGAATAGCACAGTAATCACATGGAGGTTCCTGTTCATCCGAACGGGGTCTCACAATCTAGGGGTATATGGTGTGTACCTTCGGTGTTGCCGTTAGATCCCGAAGCCATTGGCGAAGTAGATGCCTTCGGGTAATGTAGAGGATGCAGTGGCGTTCTTTCTCCTCCCGCGCACCTCCTTGTTACTACGCTGGGCGGAGAGGAAGAAGAGGATGGAGTCGGCGACGGCCTTCCGACACTACACGCTAGGGTTTAGATCGGGACTACGTGGGTATGTGCGGCACAAGGAGCAACGAGCGTTGGTTCGCGTGCGGCCTTGTGCCTCCTTTATATAGCGCATGCGTGATAGGCCGCAACCAAGAGGTTATTGCGCCCGATCGTATGCGAGGCGTGGTACGGACTCGGTCTTGGACCGGCCGTCTGAGATCAACCCAACAAGAGAATCATATGGCTTAAACTATCTTTCCCCTTCCTCTTTCTTTCTGTTCTTCTTGTCTACTTCTTCTCCAAGACTGCTTGTATCTGAATACTTGAATGGAATTTTCGTGGTGAATTGATCTCTAACGGTGAGTTTCTTGACTCTAGGTTAGAGATAGTACATTTCAGATCGAGAGTGATCGTCGCCGAGGCAAAAAAATTTCGGTCCCGCTTTAGCATTTTCTTTCGATTGTTCCTTAAATCCTGAGGCAGATTACATTGTTCTTGGAACCATTTACATCCGAGTTCACGTAGCTGCTTTTGGTTGGTTCTAATCGGGATTCTTCGTCACGGCGCCGCCCAAGCCTTCGGTCCAGACCAAGTACCTTCTGGATGCGATGGAAGAAGCAGCGAATCAATCTGAGGCTCGGTGGGACCATGATGAGGACATCTCTACAGTGGATACAACCACCCATACAACCACGCTTACCCAGCATAAACCTGTTGTACAAGGACCACTCACTCGAGCTCGTGCACGCAAATTAAATTATCAGGTGAAGTCGTTCCTATGTGTTCCTACTAATGATTTAGTGAATGGAATGCTATTTAATTCTTGTGATCATGTTAGTCTTATTAGGAACCAGGGAGAAGCGCCACCAAGTGCAAAGAGGCTCAAATCCAAGTCGGAGGTTTGAAGGAAGTCCAAGTCAGATTCGGACTCGCAGACAGCATCAACTTCAAACGTTCATAATGTTTGATCTAGAGCACTTCTGGAGGTCCACGAGTACAGGATAGAAAGATCTGCTCGTCCTCTTTCAAACGGATCTGAAATCACCTTCAAATTCCTTCTGAGTCAACAGGAAACTGCAAAACAATGGAGACTACTTTTGTTGTCCGAGTCAGTTTGGGCTGCGGGCCTTGTAATCCGAGTTGTATTGGTTTGGCCCATGTTTTGGCCAACCTGTGCGTCCCTTAGGGTATAAATAGTCAGCCGCCACTTTACTTAGGGTTTTGAGTTTTGTTTAGATCAAAGTTAGCGTCGCTACCTTTCTCGCGGATCGCGTGTGTCGGCTAGACCACTCGTTCCTCGTCTGCAGAACTCCATCGTGTTTTCAATCAGATTGATTCATCTTTTAATATCGTGAAGTTTGTTTACTTCTCATCTTGTTCTTGCTCGTTCTTCGATTGCGTGCAGAATAGGGTTGATTGCGCACGGGCAAGATCAACAACCGTCGGAGTGGGTGTATCGATCGCTAAGGCGCAACCGTCCAGTGCAGTTGTAGTCGGATCATCAACGTCTTCTCCACCAAATCGAAAACTATCCCTCTCATCAAAACATCGGGACACCTAAGGCGACATCAAGTGGTATCAGAGCTCAAGGTTGTTCGGTGAGAGACCCTCTGTTCCATTGTTTTTCTTATACCTACAGTCCAGAAAATACCAAACAAAAATATATAGGCGAGTAGTCACCCCTTGATCTAAGACTCTTTGTGCCTTACTTTTGCTGCTTAGTTCTCGGCTTGTTGAATTCACGGTTGCTTCGTCGAGTTGAGTTGCTGGTCTTTAGTTTCTGCCTTTAGAGTTTCGAGTTCGGGTCACGTTTTGTCACAAGTTACATTCATAATTTGAGTCGGTTTCTTCTAGTACTTCAGATCAGGACTTTCGGTTGGCTGTTGGAGATTATATTAGAGTTGAGTTTGATTTCCTGTCCAGTGTGGGAGATCAGATTGGGTCGTGAATTACCTTGATCCGTTTCCTAATCCGAGTTGCTCTCTGAGTTTACCAAAGTAGTATCAGTTTCCAAATTGTTGGTGCGGATAAGAAAACTGCTCTGAATCAGAGAGGGAAAAGGCAAGTGCATAATACAAAAGCCGCACCAAATCAGTGAGGGAAAAGGCAAGTGCATAATACAAAAGCCGCACAGATCAATTGCAAAACCAAAGTTCAGAGAGAGAGAGAGAGTATCTTTTAATTACCTTTGTACCCCTAGTTTTTTCGAAAGTCGCATGTGCAAATTTGATTTCTAGGGTCCCTGAGTCATTCTAGTAGAGTCTTGGTGACCGCTGCAAAAAAAAAAGAGGAGAAAAAAAAACTGTTGCAGCCTTTGCGGTTTCTGTTCGAGTTGATTGTGGCGACATTTGTGTCCTCGGCTCGCATCTCTAGTGTGGTTTGAGGCTAGGACCAGCACCATACCGTCGTAGAACGTTCATTCAGCTTGTTGTGACTAATGTGGTACGAGCTATCCTTTGGTACACTTGCCAGCCTCCTATAGCTCCACAGATCTTGCCACAGCCGTACAGGAGGTTGTCCCCAAGCATCGATACATCCATCTTCTACAGGTTTACTGGTCGAGTCGGTGCCCATCACCCCTTCTGAGCACGGTAAGAATTGGTAAGAACTTGATAGAAGGCTGAGAGTGTTTGTCGAACCAACCACATCCCAATACTTTAGCCTTGGTACTTTTGTTTGTTTTTGTTTGCCTTTTTGTCTTTCTCTAACCATGGCAGGAAACATGGGTTACTCGGAGGATAGCGCATCGCATTCACCTCGCACTAAAGGCATCATACAACATTTTACAACCACAATAAAGCGGCAAACAGAGGATGCAGATGAGGATGTCCGTGTGACAAATGAACATCTTGGTCGGTTGGATCGCTTTCAGATTGACACCAACACTAGGCTGACAAATTTGGAGGCTTCCGTTGGCACCATCAATACCAACCTGACGGAGGTATTACGGTGCCTTGAGGGATGGGTCGAGTACCTCTGCCGCACTTGATAATGGTGTTTTGGGCAGCGAGGTGGATGAGAATGTCGACAACTATCTTTGCTAACTTCGAGCTTGAGGAAGATCTGCGACGGCGTCAACTTCACCGCAGCCGGCATGGTTGGGTCCTTTGCGCCCAGGGCATGAGGTGCGTGACCATGATGATTCTCTTGGTAAGGTTAAGTTCACCATGCCTCCTTTTGATGGTAAATATGATCTGATGCTTATCTTACATGGGAATTAGCGATCGATCGAAATTTTCTTGCCATGATTTTCCGAAAACAAAAGGGTTAGGGCTGCCACGGTGAGTTCTTGATTTTGCTTGCTTGGTGGAGTGAGTACCGTCGTACACAAGCACATGCAAAGACCCCAAACTTGGGATCGATTAAAACGAGTCATGCGTGCTAGATTTGTTCCTTCGTATTATGCGTGATTTGTTCTGAAGTTGCAACAATTGAGGCGGGATAGCAAGAGTGTAGAGGAGTACTACCAAGAGTTGCAAATTGGTATCTTTGCGTTGTGGGATGGTAGAAAATGAGGAGTGTGCTATGGCTAGGTTTATGGGAGGCTTAAACCGTGAAATCCAGACATTCTTGCATATAAGGAATATAATACTATCACTCGTTTATTTCACCTTGCATGCAAAGCTGAAGAGAAGTGCGTGGGGCCGCATTGGCATGAGGACTAACTTTTCTGCAGGCGCCATACTTCGTCGACTTCTCATTTTCGGCCTAGCCCTACAAGCGCCGACGACACCTTCTACTTCAAACAACAGTCACGTGTTGTCGTTTCCCAAACAACTCCAGGCGTCTAAAGGGTCAAAAGGTGTTGTTCAAGTACACGCTAAGAGCGCCTCATCTGTTGCTTCAACAGGCGAACGAGAGATATTCAATGTCATCAATGCAAGGGTTTGGACATGTCGGAGCGAATGCCCATCGAAGCAGTCTTGATTGTGAAGGACAATGGGGAGTATTCCTCGGCTAGTGAATTGGATGAGAAACACGTGCTTTGCTTGCAGGTGACCATGCGAGTTCGGAGATTCGAAGAAGAACACATAGGTCTTGAGCATGCCGAGCGATATGAGAGCCTTATTGTGCAAAGCGTACTAAGTGCACAAGTGGAGAAAATCGAACAAAATCAGCGACACACTCTTTCCAAACTAAGTGTGTTGTGAAGGAACGATGCATCTTAGAGTGATCATTGATGGTGGAAGCTGCAATAACTTGGCTAGCTCGACCTTGTTACCAAGCTCTCATTGGCCACTAAACCGCATCCACGGCCATACTACATTCGGTGGTTCAACAACGATGGTAGGGTCAAGGTAACGCGATTGGTAAGAGTGTATCTCACTATTGGTTCTTATGATGATCATGTTGATTGCGATGTCGTACCTATGCAAGCATGTTCTATTCTGTTGGGAAGACCATGGCAATTTGATAGGGATTGTTTACATCATGGTAGAACCAATCAATACTCTTTTATGGGCAACGTATCCTGTGCACACAAATATTTGGTGAAAACCTGGTGCACACCAACTAAGAAAAGTTTCAAAAAATTTTGAAAAAAATCATGGATGTACATATCAGCTTACCCCATCTACATATAAAATTTCATGATCAAATTCATCCTATACTAGAAGTTACAAAAAAACAAACTTGATCATGAGCATGAACTATTCACAATTCATGATCAAGTTTTCTTTATTACTATGCACAGGTTTTCACCAAATATTTGTGTGCATGATCTGTCTCTTTTATGTATAAAGGAAAGAAACTTGTGTTGCACCCTATGTCACCTTAAGCTATTTTGAAAGATGAACTTGCTAGGGCTAGTAAAGAGAAGACGCATGGGAATGATGCAAGTGAGAATCAGATTGTAGCAAAAGAAATTGAGCAACAAAGGAAGAGGGAAACCAAATCTGAACATGTGAACAAGAATGAAATAAAATTGAAGGGTTCTAGTTTTCTTGCTACCAAATCTGAAATGAATAGACTGAGTGCTACTGATTCTATTTGTTATGCCTTAATTTGCAAAGATGCTTTGTTTTTATTTGAGGATGTACCTTCTTCTATGCCTCCTGCCGTCACTAATCTTTTGCAGGAGTATCACGATATCTTTCCCAAGGAAGTACCACCCGGGCTGCCACCTGTGCGCGGCATTGAGCACCAGATTGACTTAATTCCAGGAGCTTCTTTGCCCAACCGCGCACCATACAGGACCAATCCAAAAGAGACAAAAGAAATTCAACGCCAAGTCCAGGACTTGCTTGATAAAGAATGCGTCTGTAGTCACTTAGTCCTTGTGTTGTGCCTGTGATTTTAGTGCCTAAAAAAGATGGAACTTGGCGCATGTGTGTGGATTGTAGAGCAATCAACAACATAACCAATATCGCCACCCTATCCCTAGGTTGGATGATATGCTTGATGAATTAAGTGGCTCTACGGTGTTCTCAAAGGTTGACTTGCGTAGTAGATACCACCAAATCCGCATGAAATTAGGTGATGAATGGAAAACAACATTTAAAACTAAGTTCGATTTATATGAGTGGTTAGTGATGCCTTTTGGATTGACTAACGCACCTAGCACTTTCATGAGATTAATGAATGAAGTTTTACGTGCTTTCATTGGTAGATTTGTGGTGGTATACTTTGATGATATCTTGATCTATAGCAAATCACTAGATGAACATCTTGCTCATTTGCGTCTTTGTGTTTGATGTTTCACGAGATGCACGTTTGTTTGGTAACCTTGAGAAGTGCACATTTTGCACCGACGAGTTGCTTTTCTTGGCTATGTTGTTACTCCACGAGAATTGAAGTTGATCAAGCCAAGGTGGAAGCAATTGAGTTGGCCAACTCTAAAAGCGGTCACACAGGTGAGGAGTTTTCTTGGGCTTCTTGGATTCTATCGCCGTTTTGTGAAAGATTTTAGTACCATTGCTGCACCTTTGAATGAGCTTTCAAAGAAAGGCGTTCCTTTCCAATGGGGCAAAACACAAGAAGAGGCCTTTAATTTCTTGAAGGAGAAGTTGACTCATGCCCCATGCTCCAACTTCCGGACTTTGATAAGACTTTTGAGCCGGAGTGTGATGCTAGTGGAATTGGAATTGGGGCGTTCGATTCGGAAGGTAAGCCGATTGCTTATTTGATGAAAAATTGTCGAGGGCCTAATTTGAACTATTCTACTTATGACAAGGAACTATATGCACTTGTTAGAGCTTTAGAGATTTGGCAACATTATTTATGGCCTAAAGAATTGGTCATACATTACGATCATGAATCTTTGAAACATATTCGAGTCAAAGTAAATTGAATCGAGACATGCAAAATGGGTTGAATTTATTGAGTCTTTTCCTTATGTCATAAAACACAAGAAGGGAAAGGAAAATGTTATTGCTGATGCTTTGTCTCAGAGATATAACATGTTGTCACAACTTGACTCAAAAATCTTTGGTTTAGAAACAATTAAGGACCAATATGTGCATGATGCTGATTTTAACGATGTTTTGATGCATTGTCAAGAAGGAAAAGCGTGGAACAAATTCATTATCAATGAGGGATTTGTATTTCGAGCTAACAAACTATGTATTCCAGCTGGTTCTGTTCGCTTGTTGTTGCTTCAGGAGGAGCATGGAGGAGGACTTATGGGACACTTTGGCGTGAAGAAAACAGAGGATGTGTTGGCCAACCATTTTTATTGGCCGAAGATGAGGCGTGACGTGGAGCGCTATGTGTCTCGCTGCTCTACATGCAATAGAGCTAAGTCTCGACTGAACCCACATGGTTTATATATGCCTCTTCCTATTCCTAGTGTTCCCTGGGAGGATATATCAGTGGATTTTATTTTAGGACTGCCTAGGACCAAGAGGGGAAGGGATAGTATATTTGTTGTGGTTGATCGATTTTCTAAGATGGCGCATTTTATACCTTGTCATAAGAGCGATGATGCTACAAACATTGCTGATTTATTTTTCAGGGAGATCGTCCGTCTACATGGCATGCCTTCTACTATTGTTTCCGATAGGGATGCTAAATTTTTGAGCCATTTTTGGAGAACGCTTTGGCATAAATTGGGGACCAAGTGCTATTTTCTACTACATGTCATCCCCAAGTGATGGACAAATTGAAGTCGTTAATCGCACATTATCCACAATGTTGCGAGCCATTTTGAAGAAGAATTTGAAGATGTGGGAAGAGTGCCTACCTCATGTGGAGTTTGCCTACAATCGTTCATTGCATTTTACTACCAAGAGGAGTCCTTTTCAGGTGGTATATGGGTTTAATCCTCGTGCTCCAATTGATATTTTGCCATTACCATTGTCTGAAAAAGTGAGTTTTGATGCTTCCAAACGTGCTGAATTTGTGCTAAAATTGCATGAGAATACTAAAGAGAACATAGAGCACATGAATGAGAAATATAGAGTTGCTGCTAGCCAAGGTAGAAAGGAATTAACTTTTGAACCAGGAGATCTTGTTTGGCTGCATTTAAGAAAGGATAGATTTCTTGAATTACGCAAGTCTAAATTAATGCCTAGAGCTGATGGTCCTTTCAAAGTGATTTCTAAGATAAATGATAATGCATACAAGCTTGATTTGCCTGCAGGTTATGGTGTTAGTGATTCTTTTAATGTTGCTGATTTGAAGCCGTACTTGGGTGAAGAGGATGAACTTGAGTCGAGGACGACTCCAATTCAAGAGGGGGAGGATGATGAGGACATCTCTACAGTAGATACACCACCCATACAACCACGCTTACCCAGCATAAACCTGTTGTACAAGGACCACTCACTCGAGCTTGTGCACGCAAATTAAATTATCAGGTGAAGTCGTTCCTATGTGTTCCTACTAATGATTTAGTGAATGGAATGCTATTTAATTCTTGTGATCATGTTATTCTTATTAGGAACCAGGGAGAAGCGCCACCAAGTGCAAAGAAGCTCGAATCCAAGTCGGAGGTTTGAAGGAAGTCCAAGTCAGATTCGGACTCGCAGACAGCATCAACTTCAAACGTTCATAATTTTTGATCTAGAGCACTTCTAGAGGTCCACGAGTACAGGATAGAAAGATCTACTCGTTCTCTTTCAAACGGATCCAAAATCACCTTCAAATTCCTTCTGAGTCAACGGGAAACTGCAAAACAATGGAGACTACTTTTGCTGTCCGAGTCAGTTTGGGCTGCGGGCCTTGTAATCCGAGTTGTATTGGTTTGGCCCATGTTTTGGCCAACCTGTGCATCCCTTAGGGTATAAATAGTCAGCCGCCACCTCACTTAGGGTTTTGAGTTTTGTTTAGATCAAAGTTAGCGTCGCTACCTTTCTCGCGGATCACGTGTGTCGGCTAGACCATCCGTTCCTCGTCTGCAGAACTCCATCGTGTTTTCAATCAGATTGATTCATCTTTTAATTTCGTGAAGTTTGTTTACTTCTCATCTTGTTCTTGCTCATTCTTCGATTGCGTGCAGAACAGGGTTGATTGCGCACGGGCAAGATCAACAACCGTCAGAGTGGGTGTATCGATCGCTAAGGCGCAACCGTCCATTGCAGTTGTAGTCGGATCGTCAACGTCTTCTCCACCAAATCGAAAACTATCCCTCTCATCGAAACATCGGGACACCTAAGGCGACATCAAGTGGTATCAGAGCTCAAGGTTGTTCGGTGAGAGACCCTCTGTTCCATTGTTTTTCACAGCGGTGTGATGTATATTGGGACTCGGATGTGATCGATGTGTGTTGGGAACAATTCATCACAGCGGTAGAAACAGAATTTGGAGCTTATGATTCCAGAAAATACATGCGTGAACTTATTCAGCTCCAGCAATCAGGCACGGTGTTGGAATACAAGCTTCAGTTTGAGACAGCGATGTACAAAGTTCGTGCTTACCATCACACATGTACTGAAGAATTTTTTGTGAATCACTTCATTATGGGCCTCAAAGATGAACTTCGGTATGAGGTGGAAATCCAGTTATTGGAATCAGTGCGGCGAGCCTATTTACTCGCGCAAATTCAGGAGGAGAAATGGGAGAAACTTAAGATGAAGCCTCAATGACCTCTGGGTGTTTAGCGGGCTCATCAAGTATATCGAGGAGATCCCTTGCCGGTCCAAGGTAAAACTCAACTGGAGGAGTTAGCGCGTGCTCGGCAACTCCGCGAGTACCGGCGCACCAGGGGTCTTTGCTTTAAGTGTGGGGAAAAGTATGAACGAGACCATCAGTGCAAACCTGTTCCAATGATACAGGCTCACGCTATGGAAATGGCAGATGGCCCAGAGCACCTCAGTGAAGAATTGTTGCACACGTTGGAAGAATTAGATCGTGAGTTTGAACAAGAACAGTATAAACTGTCTTTGCATGCATTGGCTGGCACTGATGACTGTCAAACTATTCGGGTGCGTGCAATGGTTGGTAAGCAAGCTATGTTAGTATTGATTGATTCAGGGAGTTCACACAGCTTTGTCAGCTCTATATTTTTGGACTGCACACATTACAGATCTGACATCATTTCAGCAATTCAAGTTTCTTTAGCCAATGGTGATACTGTACTGTGTGACCGAATTGTTCCTCAAATGGAGTGGTGGGTTCAAGGATATACTTTCCATACTGATATGCGCGTGTTGGCATTGGGCGATTATGACGCCGTGCTAAGGATGGCTGGCTTCAAGCCCATAGTCCAATGGTCTGTGATTGGAAACAGAAGATTTTGGAGTTTTTGGCCAAGGGTATTCCGGTGAAACTTCACGGCATTCAGAAGGATGAGTGCACTGCATTGGCTACTATACCATTGAAGCAAGTTCACAAATGGGGTCGTGGCAATGAAATCTGGCTCTTGCATTAATTGAAGCTCTTGTTTGAGATCCGGCTGTGGGGACATACTGCGGACATTGACAAGTTTCTGATCCTACTCGGATGTGTTCTCTCGAACGTCCACATTACCACCTTCAGTGTATGATCATTCTATTTCCTTCTGCTGTGTGCTGCAGGTTAATAGCGAGCCATATCGCTACTCTCCGATGCACAAAGATGAAATTGAGCATGAAGTTGCGAGACATGTTGCGGTGGTTTAATACAACCAAGTATGAGCCCATTTGCATCTCGGTCTTACTCGTGCGAGAAAAAGGGCGGTAGTTGGTGGTTCTGCGTCGATTACTGGAAGCTCAATAACATCACTATTAAAAACAAGTTTCCCATGCCAGTAGTTGATGAATTGCTTGATGAGTTGGCGGGCACTCAATATTTCTCGAAGTTGGATTTAAAATCTGGATACCATCAAATTCGTATGGAGGAAGATATGGGGAAAACTGCTTTCAAAACCCACTACGGGCATTTTCGATTCCGGGTGATGCCATTTGGCCTTACTAATGCGCCGGCTACCTTCCAATGTCTTATGAATTCCATTTTGGCTCCTTATTTGCGCAAGTTCATTTTGGTCTTCATGGACGACATACTCATTTATAGTCCCACGTTGCCTCAACATGCAGAACACCTTGCGCAAGTGTTGTCTTTATTACGACAGCATCAGTTGTATGTCAAGAAATCAAAGTGTGCCTTTGCTCAAACCAGCATTGCATATCTTGGACACATTATTTACGACCGAGGTGTGGCGGTGATCCATGAAACTCAAGCTATGCTAGCATGGCGAAACACATTAATGTGGTGAATTGAGGGCTTTTGGGTTTGACTGGGTACTACCGCAAGTTTGTTAAAAATTATGGCATCATCTCTCGACCACTCACAAATTTGTTGAAAAAGAAGGCTTTTCTTTGGAATCAGTATGCTGATAGGGCCTTTGCTGAATTGAAACACGCCATGTCTCATACCCCAGTATTAGCTATGCCTGACTTCCATCAACCCTTTGTTATTGAGACTGATGCTTGTGATTCCGGTATTGGAGTGGTTCTCATGCAGAATGAACATCCTATTGCTTTTTTGAGTAAGGCCCTCAGCCCACAGCATCAGAAGCTTTCTATTTATGAAAAGGAATTCTTGGCAGTGATTATGGCGGTTGATCATTGGAGATCATATTTGCATAAAGGAGAATTTGTTATCAAAACTGATCATCATAGTCTTTGTTACTTGGGTGATCAACAGCTTGTGTCTGATTTACAGCGAAAAGCCATGACCAAGCTTATGGGACTCCATTTTCGTTTCCAGTTCAAAAAGGGAGTCACTAACCGGGCTACGGATGCATTATCTCATGTGGGTCATCTTATGTCCATGCACGCTGTCTCTGGTTGTCAACCAACATGGATTCAAGAGATCCTGAATTCGTATGTGACTGATCAACAGGCCCAACGCCTTTTGACTTCCTTGGCAGTGCATAGTCCGAATGAACAAGAGTATGAACTCTCTCAAGGACTCATCAGGTATCGTGGCCGTATTTGGGTCGATGCAAATTCTGCATTACAAACCAAAATCATTCAAGCTTTTCATGCTAGTCCTGTTGGTGGTCATTCCGGTATTTTGGCAACCTACCAACGAATCAAGAAATTGTTTTGGTGGTCTGGTCTTAAACAGGATGTCACTAATGTGGTGCAAGAAGTCGCTATTTGTCGACAGCGAAACATGAACATATTCGCACACCAAAGCTTCTTTGCCCTTTGCCGTGCGGTGGAGCTTGGCGAGGATGTCACACTAGATTTCATTGAGGGTTTGCCTCGATGCGAAGGATATGACACGATCTTAGTGGTGGTTGACAGGTTTTCCAAATACTCCCACTTCATTGCATTTAAACATCCCTTCACTGCACCACAGGTCGCCAAATTATTTCTTGACAATGTGGTCAAGCTACATGGCGTGCCACGCTCTCTTGTTTCTGACCGTGACAAAATCTTTCTCAGTCTATTTTGGAAGGAATTATTTGCTGCTATGGATATGAAGCTCCAATATAGCACGGCTTATCACCCGCAAACGGATGGTCAAAGTGAGCACGTGAATCAATGCCTGGAAATGTATTTACGCTGTGCTGTTTCTTCTTCTCCGACAAAATGGCATCGTTGGCTTGCCATGGCTGAATTTTGTTACAATACTTGCTATCACACTGCTCTCGGTTGTTCTCCTTTCAAAGCACTGTATGGGGTGGAACCTCGTTATGGCATTTTGCCGGATTGGGAGCAGCGTACATCTTCCACTATGAAAGAGCTGCTTACTGAAAGGGTGGTTCATACTACCCTTTTGCAGCGTCATTTGCAAGTGGTGCAGAATCGCACCAAAATGCAGGCTGACAAGCGACGCACTGATCGTCAATTTCAACTGGGAGAGCAAGTGTACTTGAAGCTGCAACCTTATGCACAATCATCTGTTGTCAATCGCCCGTTTCCCAAATTGGCATTCAAATATTTTGGCCCTTATCAAGTTCTGCAGAGGATTGGCGCAGCCGCTTACAAGTTGGAATTACCCCCGGGTAGCCAAATTCATTCGGTTTTCCATGTGTCTCAGCTTAAACCCTTTGTTCCGGATTTTACACCAGTATTTCATTCCCCACCAACTATTGTTGATCTCACTTTGGAGTCTGTTGAACCAGAGAAGATCTTGGATCGGCGTCTGGTCAAGAAAGGCAACAGAGCAATTCCGCAAGTGTTGTTGAAGTGGACCAACCTTCCTGCGGAGATGGCCACCTGGGAGGATTACAACGTCGTCCGGCAAAGTTTTCCTCATGCGCATGCTTGGGGACAAGCAGATTCTACAGGAGGGGGTGGTGTCAGGACTACTGATACTAGCGAGCAACTTAAGCAGAGGAAGCAGGCACGACAACTAGAAGGCGGAAAAGAACTGGATGTATTCTTGGTGGGAAAGCAGAACCAAGATGGCGACGCCAGTGCAGAATAGTGGGCCCGAGTTAGTTGTAATGTTATACAAAAAGGGAACTGTAGCAGATACGAAAAAGATAGAGAATCATATGGCTTAAACTATCTTTCCCCTTCCTCTTTCTTTCTGTTCTTCCTGTCTACTTCTTCTCCAAGACTGCTTGTATCTGAATACTTGAATGGAATTTTCGTGGTGAATTGATCTCACATCGGTGAGTGTCGGTGTTTCGGATAACCGGCAGTAGATTTGTAAGTCAAGGGGCCGCGCGCTCCCTCTCCTTGATGGTTGACTCGGGGCAAGAGATTTATCTTGGTTCGGTGAACGTCCCTACTTCCGATTCGTGGTGGTGGTGGCAGATATCGCTATGGTTGCGGCGGACGCGTTGCGAGGAGAGAGAGAGATGTCTTTGTTGAAGGCCTGCCCCTCCTTATATAGGCGGAGGAGGCGGGTTACACGGGTTCGGAGAGAAGTGCGGTTGAGCGCCGTGCCCTGTGGAGTCGATCTTCGATCTTGAGGACCGATAGGTCCCTGTGCGCCCCGGGATAGGCCGGCGAGTTTAGCCAGCGGCGCCTATCGATTAACAGCGGTGGTACTCCATTAAGCGGTAACGCCCCCTCGTGCTTGTCGAGTTGATGTTGCGTAGGCGGCGCCTTTGGGGTTGCCTTGGGAAGGATCGCCTAACCTTGCGCGGCTGTCTTGCTCAGATGTCGGATGGCCAACTTTGAGGTCGACCGATGATGTGGCGAAGTCACCAGTGGCGCTTCGTCGGGGCCCGACCAACAAGCGGGTCGGGAAAGTGTGCATTGCCGACCTGAGGCCCGGTCGGCGCTTGCGGGAGCCTCCAACCCGAGATCAGATTGGAGGCTACGGGGGCGCCCGACCCCCTGCCCGGTCGGAGTGTTTCCGGAGGCTGCGGTGGGGTACCCTTGGTACAAGTATTCGTCGAGAGCCCGGTCGCCTGAAACGCGATCGTTCGGCGGACCCTTACTATCGCGACGATTTCTTTTGCGCGCGGCGACGCTTCGACTTCCTGATCCCTTATTAACTTGGGTCCGCTCGGCTTCCGTGCGCCGAGTGTTTATAAGGCAGTGTGGTAGCATGGGCCGGAGTAGTTTGCTTGCCGTCTAGACCTTCGGCCGTTCCGAGACGTCCAGCCGTTGTCATGGCTTCTTTTCGATCGCCCCCTTCTGGTCGCGGATGCCTGCCGGTGGTGTTCAGCTTTGGGGACGAGGCGCCGCTGGCGCCTACGAATGAGGAGGCCTTCCTTGCGGAGCTTTGGGATGACTTCGACCTCGCCATGGCGGAGCGGGCAAGGCTTGATGCCATCGATCGTGACGCTGCCATTGCTGTTGACGCGCTGATCGGCGTCATCCTGAAGCTTGCCAAGGCAAGGGGCGCCCTCATCAGGGCGGTCCGGTGCTCTCTCGACGCCTAGTTTTTTGTTTTCTTGTTTGTCTCTTACCCTCCCTTGGTTTTTTGGAGGTGGATAGTGATTTGCATGTTGGCCCGTGCTTTGCTTCGAACGTTGTCGTCTCCTTGCTTACACGGAACTTTTTGCTCTTGCGATCTTTTCGCAGACTTCAGCTATACGGCAGAACGAGGGTCCCGTCACGTGCATGGGATCCGACCAATTGGGTTGGCTGATTTTGCCGGGGAGCGCGCGAGCGCACCCGGTGGGTGTAGCCCCCGAGCGGGTCGGAGAACCGTTTGGGGGTTTCATTCGCTGGGTGTCTTTAGCTAACTTGGGTCGGTGCGGACGCCCAGGTGCTTGTTTTACGTCGTAGCTAGATGCGGCTGGGGTCGGCAGGGAGATCCAGATGCCTCGCGAGAGGTTCTGGTTCCCGAATGCTTGTTTTACGTCTTAGCTAGACGCGGCCGGGGTCGGCGAGGAAGTCCAGATGCCTTCGCGAGAGGTACAGTTCCCGAATGCTTGTTTCGTCTTAGCTAGACGCGCCGGTCGGCGGGAGGTCCAGATGCCTTCGCGAGAGGTTCCGGTTCCGAATTCTTGTTTTACGTCTTAGCTAAACGCGGGGGGGTCGGCGAGGAGGTCGAATGCCTTCGGCGAGAAGTTCCGTTCCGAATGCTTGTTTTACGTCTTAGCTAGACGCCGGGTCGGCGAGGAGGTCCGATGCCTTCGCGAGAGGTTACGGTTCTTGAATGCTTGTTTTACGTCTTAGCTAGACGCTGTCGAGTCGTCGAGGAGGTCCGAATGCCTTCGCAAGAGGTTACGGTTCCCGAATGCTTGTTTCGTCTTAGCTAGACGCGGCGAAGTCGGCGAGGAGGTCGAATGCCTTCGCAAGAGGTTACGGTTCCCGAATGCTTGTTCTACGTCTTAGCTAGACGCGGCCGGGGTCGGCAGGGAGGTCCAGATGCCTTCGCGAGAGGTTCTGGTTCCTGAATGCTTGTTTTACGTCTTAGCTAGACGCGTTAGTCGTGCTATTTTTATGCCGTAGCTGGGCGGGTTAGTCGTGCTATTTTTACGCCGTAGCTGGGCGGGTTAGTCGTGCTATTTTTACGCCGTAGCTGGGCGGGTTAGTCGTGCTATTTTTACGCCGTAGCTGGGCGGGTTAGTCGTGCTATTTTTACGCCGTAGCTGGGCAAGTTAGTCGTGCTATTTTTACACCGTAGCTGGGCGAGTGGCGTCCTTCCCGAGTCCTCGTCAGGCGAGGCGATCTGCGGGAGGAGAGGCCGCTGTCGGTCCCACGTGTACGCCCCGTATGCAGGTGTGGGACCTGGAGGGGGTGAGCAAGCGCGTGTTTGCCTACGTCGGCCAAACACCGTGCTCGTGGAGCTACAAGCGGGTGATCCGAGTGGGCCCTGGAGATCCCCCCGGTAAGGGATCCCCGAGCGGACTATCCCTGCGCCGGGCGTCCGACCCGCTGGGGGCGACCCATAAAAAACCTTTCTTTACTCAATCCGTGTCGGACCGAGCCGTTCAGAACTTTCGAGTATGCAATGGCTGCTTCCCTTCGAAGGCTCCGAGAGATTTTGAAGTATGGTCTCGGACACGAGTTAAGGTGATTGGGTCGTCCGCCAACCCAACTAGAGACCCACCGAGGGTTCACCCTGAACTCGCCCCTCACTCGCTTCGCCTGCTGGGGTCGGCTGGGGACCCACTCGGTGGGCTTTGCCTTTTGATCCCGCAGTCAGGTTTTACGGATTAGGCATTCAAGCCTTCTCGCCACCTCGAGGCCGCTACGGCCTGGTGGTCTTTTGGTACCTGCATTTGCCCAGTTTGAATATGAATTGAAAAGATGGACGGCGATAGATCTTACCAGTGATCTGTCATGGCGTTTTGTGCGATGTTCGGACCAAAGCATCGTCCGCTTGATCGGCGGGTGATCGGTTGATGCTCGTCCGGCTGGTACGCGGTCCGGCGGGTACCAGTGGCTCGATACGGCGCTCTGGCGAGTCTTTTGTCAGGGACTCGACCCGTGGTGCCAGGCGTTCGGTGGGCGAGAGGATCAGCCTCGGAGTTTCTTCGGCGCTTCTTTTCGCCTTCTGCTGCCCGGTCGGCCGTTGCGCCATAGTGAGCGTTTCTCACCGGGAACGAGAAAAATACAAACGTTTTGCTTTTAGTTATGTGAGGAACTTCGTCACACAAAAGAACGAATTATCGAAGTCCGCTTTATGGCTTGGCCAGTCGGACCATCCTGTGGGTCCAGCTCTGTTTTTCACGCTTCCTAGAGGTGATGAACATTCAATGACCAAGCTTAGAGCCACGGGGGTTGCGCAAGCGTAGGTCAGTATGTTAACCTCTTCGGGGAGGACGTGAAAAAAGGCAGGGACCTAAAGGACGAGGAATTCGCGTGCATTTGGTACGGAGGAGGAGCATTTCCAATCGACTATCGATCGTGCCACACGGGCATTCCTTTCTTCCGCAAGACTCTACTTCATGTCGTGAGGCCGGGCGTAGGTAGAGCACTTGGGTCGAGAGGATCGCTGCTAGGGAAAACCGTATAGCTGATCGGGTCTTGACCGTGTGAGTCTGAGGACTCTTGACTCCGTGCACTTGGCACGGAGGAGGAGTGTTTCCAATCGACCATTGATCGTACCACACGGGCATTCCTTTCTTCCGCAAGACACTACTTAGCAACCGAGTGCTTGTTGGGCGTGGTAATGGCCTTTCGGATCGAGAGGGCTGCTGCTAGGGAGAACCGTATAGCCGACTGGGTCTCCGACCCGTGTGAGTGCAGGGACTTGCATGGCTCCGAGCGGTGCGTGAGGGCCAGGCTGTGGTCGTCACGCAGCGCCGGAACTTAGAGGAGCGACGAGCTTAACGCGAGAGCAAATGAATTTGAAGTGTAAAGCTTGCTTTAACCTTTTTGTTCCGTGCGCTGGAGGCGTCGTGGTGGTCAGGGTTGTCACCTCGTCATGACGAGCGGACTGTTCTTTTGCTACCTTGCGATCTAACGGCCCGCGCAGGCCGGCCTTCACGCAGTTGGTCCGGCGAGAGTCGTGCGATTTACTGGCGGCGGCGCTGCCACCCCATCGCATTCCGACGCTTACGGGGGGGGATGGAACGGGTGCGTCGCGTCGTGCAGGGGGCGGCGTTAATGCGTGGCTCTCCGCCCGACGCGAAGTGCGCCTCGGCCGCTTCGCCCTGCCTCTATAAAGGCTGCGCGAAGTGCCCGAGGGCGCTCATTTTTCGCCGTTTTCACTACTTCTTCACCGTCCTACGCCCTTGCTTCGACGCAAGAAAGAGAGGTCACCGCACCTTGAACGGTAGATGGCGGACAGTGGTGATGACCGGAGGGCTGGGAAGCGGGAGGCGACGGCGGACCGGCGGGCTTCCGACGCCAAAAGGCTTTGCCCCGATGCTGGGTCCTCTGCTGCCGCGACGAGGGGCGTGAGTGCGCCGCCCTCGTCGGTCCTCCGCATTAGGATCCCCCTCCGGGGGTAAGTCTCTTTCGCCGTGTCTCGAGATGGCTTTGACTCTGTTTCGCTGACGTCAGGCCGCCTCTTCTTCCTCTTAGTGCCTCCGGCCCGGGTCATCCGCAGCCGTCCGCGGCTTCCACGACGAGGGAGGCGGACGTGGGTAGCGTGGCTTCCGACGTTCCTCCAGCCGCTCCGGGGCACCCCTCGTCGACGGCGACCCGGGCGACCGTCCGACACCGCATTAAGCGCGGCCGAGGCCTCCTTGATGCCCACATTGCGAGGGCCGCTTCAGATGCGACGAAGGTGGCACAAAGAAGGGCCTTGGCCAAGCCACCCGGAGGAGCTTCGCTAAGACGCGAGGAGGCGCGATCGCATGGGCTCGGCCGAGGCGGTAGCCGATCTTCATGAAGGATCTTGGGCCAGGCATGAGGCCCTTCGTCTATGTTCGCCCGCTCTCGAGCATGGGGAGGAGCTGGAGCCGCTGGGTGAGGTGAACGACCCATTGGACCGCACCCGTCGGTACGCTCGCCTCACCAGGTGGCCGCGCTCGACCGACTGCCCGCGCACGCTGCGAGTGCTCCGTTCGCGAGGGGCGGGAGGTCGCCGTTAATCGTGGCGAACACGTCTTTGCTTTCTTCGCCACCGATGCTTCTTCGACCCGATGGCTGCTGTCGTTGAGATCAAAGGAGACGCAAGCCCGGTGCGGGCCAGGGTGCGGGCGGTGGCGGAGAAGGTGGCGGCGCTAGGTGACGTCGTCGCAAGCAGCGACAGCTCGAATGACGACGACGTCGCTGGCTAAGGAGCCCCCGGCGTCCCCGCCTTTTCTTTTGCTTCATATGGTGTGATGCTTTTGGACACTTTAATTGGTACCTTGTGCCTTTTCCTTCATGATCAGCGCCCGTTTGAATGACCGTAGCCCTTATGAAGCGCAGGAGCGGCTCAGGCATGGGTCCCAGCGCTAATCCTTTCCATGTTCCATGCGCTGGGTATGACGTCACCGTCGGGATCTTCGGGTCGTAGGGCGCCGGGCCAGGGGCCTTCCCTGGCGGAGAAGAATTCTCCCCGTAGTGGTCCCCGGGGCGGCACGATGGCTGTGGACACCCCCGCGGATGGCAAGTGAGGGCCGCCTTTTTCTAGTTCGCCTCGAACGTACTTCCAGAAGATCCCGGTCTGGCTTCGCGTCGAGAACACGCCGTCGCGGGTGGAGGAGGCCATCAAGGAGGTGACTGGGAGTCCGGAGATGAAGACGATGGCGCGCGAGGCCCCTACCTGGCGCGCCAACTGACGGTGTTTCGGATAACCGGCAGTAGATTTGTAAGTCAAGGGGCCGCGCGCTCCCTCTCCTTGATGGTTGACTCAGGGAGCCCGAGATTTATACTGGATCAGGCTGAACATCCCTACTTCTAGTTCGTGGTGGTGGCTGTATATCGCTATGGTCGCGGCGGACCGCGTTGCGTTACAAGCGAGAGCTCGGGACAGGCCCTGAACTCTCGTCCGAGTAGAAATGGGTTTGGGAGGCTTCTAGGCCCTCAAACACCGATTGAGTTGAGTGAAAGAGGGAGAGAACCCTCTTTCTTTGAGGGGGGGAGAGGGAGAGATGTCTTTGCTCGAAGGCCCTGCCCCTCCTTATATAGGCGGAGGAGGCAGGTTACACGGGGTTCAGGAGAGAAGTGCAATTGGGGGCGCGCTGTGCCCCAGGGAGTCGATCTTCGATCTTGAGGGCCGATAGGTCCCTGTGCGCCCCGAGATAGGCCGGTGGGTTTAGCCATGGCGCCCTATCGGTAGGCTTAGCCAGTGGTACTCCATTAGGCAGGCGCGCTCCTGCCCTCTGTGCTTGTCAGAAGTTGATGTTGCGTAGGCGACGCCTTTGGGGTTGCCTTGGGAAGGATCGCCTAACCCTGCGCGGCTGTCTTGCTCAGATATCGGATGGCCAACTTTGAGGTCGACCGATGATGTGGCGGGAGTCACCGAGGTAGCGCTCGTCGGGGCCCCGACCAGCGGCGGGGTCGGGGAAAGTGTGCATTGCCGACCTGAGGCCCGATCGGCGCTTGCGGGAGCCTCTGACCCGAGATCAGATTGGAGGCTACGGGGGCGCCCGACCCCCGGCCCGGTCAGAGTGTTTCCGGAGGCTGCGGTGGGGTACCCTTGGTACAAGTATTCGTCAGTGAGTTTCTTGACTACCGGTTAAGAGATAGTACACAAGCGGGTAAATATATAGCATGTGCGGGATCTTGACCAAAGAACACTTGAGGCTTGTGTGCGAGCCATGTAAAGACAAATGATTACAACAGGAATGGGGCGCTCCTTCCTCGCCTGGTTCAAACAAATGCATCGATGCCATGCGCCCATGCTCGAAGAAATTGAAAATATGGTTCTTTCTTAGTCGTGGTGCCGTGTTCCTATATTATAATAGGTGGATCTGCTTGTGATCACATACCGCACTAAGTACAGGTAACTGCGTCGTCTCCCGATCCTTTCGCGGTCGAAAAGAGACTAAATTTGCAATTTTATTCCAATAAAGATCAAACTTACAAAAAAAGGGAGAGAGGTGCTTCTATGCTTTTTTTTAAGTTGCGTAAATATTTAATCATAAATAAATAATAGATGATAATTATTTATCGCTTCATTTACTTCAAAATTTATACAATTTATATCGAGAGACAAAGCAGAAGAGGACTAACTTGCCCTAAAAAACCAAAGACGCATCTACATGCCTCTCTATCAATCTGCAAGCCACCATCCTTTCCATCCTCTCAATCTCCTCAGGGAAGGACCTAGGAAAAAAGATCATCTAAGTTGTCAGGATCATTACAAATTTATAACACTAATTTATAATTTATAATAAAAGAACTACATACTTATATACTAAAATAATTATATATGTTAACCCAAAGAATATCAGTGTACCATGGAACTCGTACAATCCCAGGTGGTCAGATGCCCTTAATTTCCCTTTCCTCTTGTTCTCTTCCGCTCCCCACTCCACCACCTTAAGTCTTAACGGTTACTTTACTAGTCTCTCTCTTACCTCCTCTGTCTCTCTCGCCGTTAACCCAACAAACCAATGTTATTGGGGATAATTCGATATATGCCATTGCTCAAGCTGCCATTTCGATATATGCCATTACAAAACGTTAAACTTGCTGGGTGCCATTCCTCTCTTCCAATACTTTGAAATATGCCATTACTTACTTTTCTCTAAGTTTCTGACCGTATTTGGTTTGTATTTCAATATGTATTTTTGTTGGAAGGGTATTGCCCTGGTCCTGACCCCGCGTGCGATGCGACCTTCACGCCGAGGCGGCCAAGGCATAGCCCCCACCTCCGCCGACGCTCCGCTAGGCCTTGGTTTTGTGGCCACTTCACGCGACGGCAAGCCAGACACTCAAGCGAGGATCGGATGATCCACAACATCATGAAGCCGTTTGCCGGACGAGACAAGTCTCGGTGGCTTTGTTGTGGATCTTGCCTTGGCTTTTACAAAAGGTTGCATCATCGGGGTCGACTTACTTTCCAACAAAAATACATATTGAAATACAAACCAAATACGGTCACTTAGAGAAAAGTAAGTAATGGCATATTTCAAAGTGGAAGAGAGGAATCATGCCCAAAGAGGCTTAATCGCTTTTGTAATGGCATATATCGAAATAGCAGCTTGAGCAATGGCATATATCGAATTATCCCATGTTATTGAGTGACCGAGACCGATCGTCGGCTGCTGCAGCGCATTGCCGCCCACATCGTGTCTAAAATCTACAGCGAGCTGTGGACTTTGGCCGCCGCCTCCGCTTCTTCAAGGTTTCTGGCGGGCTCTCTTCTCTCGCCGCTCTGATTAGCTCTTGGCGATTCTCATGTGGTAGGTTCTTGCCTTGTGGGGTTTCGAAGTAATTAAAAGAGGGTTCTTTGATGTTCTCTTGGGGTTTAGGCTGGGTTTTGGGGCTGCATTTGATTGATTTGAGCTTCAGGGAGCGTTTCATTAATGATTGTGTGGTAATGGCGGTTCTTGAGGACCACATTGTGGCCTGGATTGGGGTGCAAGGAGGAGATGGGGGAGAATATTTAGCCCCTTTGCCTTTTTCCCTTTTGCCCATTTTGTCCTGTTTGTGGGCACACTTTTTTTTTCTTTTTGTTTTCAAGAATCTGGTTTAGTTACTGCCTTTGTTTTTCTCCTGACGATTTGACGTCTGCGTTGGAGAAATCATGGTATTTTAAGTGGTGCTTTTGAGGTGGTATATTGCAGTTGGTTGATCAGAGCTTGGAATTGGGGAAAGTTCACTTTGCTGGTTTCTTTCCTCACTCTTTTTCTGCAGCTTCTCTGGTGGTTGGTTCCTTGCTTTAATCTTTGATAACTGGTCAAATGCTATCCCTAAAGTGGGCTGTGTGCATGCTGTGGGACTTGGTGCAGCTTTGCCTTCAAGAAATGCATTTGACCATTGGTTTCTGATTTCTTGAGCACTTTGAGGTTAGCAAGGGAAGGAATAGAGGTTGTTACTTTGCCCGTTTCTTTGCTGTGAGATTATTTCTTAGACCTGTGCAATGTTTCAGTTTGAGCTCTTGAAAGAATGGCTTTCTCTGTACCTTTTTTTCATTTAAGGAGTAAGCAATTGCCTACCTGAAGTGGTTGTGAGGATTTCTACTGACCACTATATCTCAAGTGGGCAGGAAATGTGGGAAATTTTATGCTCCCATGTAAAGTATTGCGTTATCGGTCTAATTAAGTTTTCTCAAGTTGGTGTTAAGACTATGTTGATAGATATATTTGCTTTTTATATGTTCTGTATTTGACCAACATTGCAATCTTGTTTATTGTTTTGATAAAATCTGAAGAGCGAAGGCTACTGCTAGTTGCAAGAAAGATTTTGGGTTTGTGAAACTCAATGGGTGCTTCACACTCCAAAGCCACTGGTGAGGATGCTCTTGTTCTATGCAAGGAGCGAATGCGTCATATCAAACGAGCCATTGATTCAAGAGATGCTCTGTCGGCAGCACACCTATCGTACACTCAATCCCTCCGCAGTGTGGGAACAGCATTGTGGCGGTATGCGGAGTCTGAGATCTCACCGGAGTCATCACTATCCATTTCAGAAGTGGATAAGTCGCCATCACATTCCTCTATGGCTTCTCCTTCGCCTTCTCGAGCAGTGGAGAACATTGGTTCCCCAGGAAGTCAATTGACTGCCTCAACAAAGATCCATTACATGAAAGCAGCAGGAACTACTCCTTTGACGATCACTATCGATCCATCTGCTGCTGAATTTGTGGAGCAAGAATCCCCCATCTCTGCTTTTGTGCCGCCGCCACCGCCATTGCCCCCTGAATTATGTACCTCATGGGATTTCTTTGATCCAATTGATGCTGCTGGTAGTGCTACCTCAAACAATGAGAATGGGCTGACCTTGAACTTTGGTAAATTGAAGGGTTTGCGAGATTTAAGGGAAGCCAAAGTAGTGTCATTGAGAGAAGAAGCAGCCAACAATTCTGACAGGATGCATCCAGAGCTTCCTGATGATTATGCAGCTCCTAAGCAGGAAACCCAACCAAAGCAAAGTGGGATGAGTAAACCAAGTGGATCGGTTGATGCTTCAACTGAAGCTACTTCTTCTTGGAAGGTTGTAGCAAAGGTGGAGGACGATGAGATGGAAAGGGAATTGGGCGCAGAGACAGAAGATCCTTCGGAGTTCATCACTCATCGAGCAAAAGATTTTGTGTCAAGCATGAAGGACATTGAATTCAGGTTTATACGTGCAGCAGAAGCAGGGAATGAGGTTTCCAGAATGCTTGAGACAAAGAAGATCAGACTAGACATATGTGCTAAAATGCCAGGTGATAATATCTTGTCCTCTTTTTTTTCCTGGTTTCTGCCAGCATTGTCTGATGAAACTATCTGTTTTCGTCAAATCCTAGGTTCTCCAGGCAAGCCACCTACTGCCCGATTCGCAGCATTTCGAGTCTGCTGCAATCGTGAGGTTCTTCTTAACCAAGGTAAGAAGGATGTTTGACCTTGCACTTTTTAATTATCATCACCATAATGTTTGCTTGAAGTAATAATTCTGAGGGTTGCTGTAGAAGCTGCACAGCATGTTTCGAAGGTTGTCACTTGGAAACGTTCAGTCTCATCTCTATCATCATCATCTAAGAGTCCAGTTACAACATCAATACTTAATGATGATGTGGGCGATAGTAATAGTGATTTTGTTGAGCAATTCGCCATGGTATCTGGAAGCCACTCTTCTACGTTGGACAGGCTACATGCATGGGAGAGAAAACTATGCGATGAAATCAAGGTACATTTTCAGTACATGTCTAGTATGATGTGTTGAACTGAACTCTTGGCAACTAAATCTCACAGTTCTCATGGTTATGTTTATGAGACAATGATGTCCCTTATCAGAAGTGTTGACAAATTAGATCATACTTAGTATTTGATTTGTATTAATCCTAGAATTCTATTTACTTAATAGTAAAGTGTATTTTTTAGATCAATTGTTGTATGATAACCATCAAAACATAGGTGGGCTGAGAGTTGTCCATAGCTATTAGGAATTCTTTGCCCCACCAGTATGACTGTCATTGGCGTAATGAATAACTGATAGTGTATTACTTGGTTTTGTAGGCAAGTGAAAATGTCAGAAAGACTTATGACGAGAAGTGTAACCTTCTCCGGCGCCAATTTGCACGAGGTCTAAATACAGAACTGATTGATAAGACCCGAGTTGTTGTAAAGGATCTGCATTCCAGGGTATCTGTTGCAATCCAGGCTGTTGATGCAATCTCAAAAAGAATCGAGAAGATAAGGGATGAAGAACTGCAGCCACAACTTGTCGAGCTGATTCAAGGGTATATACCTAATATAACACATAGGAAATATTTTTGACATAGACTTGGCCTTGCATTTTTTTTTTATAAAAACCGTTGAATAATGGCTTTGTTGCTGCTTAATGCTTTCTTTTTAGTGTATGTCATACAAGTGTATGAACTGTCAATGTTACTCTAAATTTAATGTGTAATACTAAAACTCAAAAGATCTCAATTTACGATGAATTCTCAAAAGAAACATGTTCTCACTTCAGAACTTCAGCCTGGACTGATCAAAATCTATTTTCGACTTGTTGATTTGACAACACTGTCCTACAAATTTCTTGTTCATATTGACCTTAAATTGACCATCATACATACCTCATCCAGGTTAATCAGAATGTGGAGAGCAATGCTGGAATGCCACCACAAACAATTCATCACAATCTCACTGGCGTACCATGTCAAAAGTTCAACCTCGGTGCGGCAGGGCGCGCACCACCGCCAGGCAGCAATGCATCTGTGGAACGAGATGGACTGCTTTTCATCTAGCTTCAAGGTCTGGGTCGCCGCTCACAAGTCATATGTTGATGCCCTCAACGCATGGCTCCAGAAATGCGTCCTGCAGCCACCCCAGAACCGACGCAGGCGGAGGCGGAACATCATTTTCCCTCCCCGCCAGGCCCTCTCCCCTCCGATATTCATCCTCTGCAGAGACTGGCGTGCTATGATGGAGTCACTCCCCACCGATGAGCTATCGAAGTCCATTAGAGACGTGATGCAGCTCCTGCGTGACCTGTTCGAGCACCAGACCGGTCAGAACAAGCCGAGAAGCGAGCCGCATTCCACAAGCGAGTTGCAGGAGCACGGGATGCTGGAGAACAGTGAACAGGAGGTGAGTGGAAGCGTAGCATCAGCCGAAGGGTTACAGTCAAGACTGACAACGGTGCTTGATCGCCTGACAAAGTTCTCAGAGGCTTCACTGAAGTGCTACGAGGAGCTCAAGCAGAATTATGAGATGGCTCACGACGCTTATAAGACGGTAGGGTCAAATGCTCATCTTGTTTAGCCAGATGCTGATCCTGGTGTATAAATTTTCGCCATCAAATTATGTTCTGGCTGGAGAACTGAGAGTATTTTGGTATATAACTCGTTAGTGATGAGATTAAATACATGTGTTTGGCTAAGTATTAGTGTTGCCAATTATGATTGAAGAAATATCCTGTGCAATTACCCATATGTGTGCAAGTGTGCAATCAAGCGATCTGGAGTACCTAATTTATATCCAACGCTGGCTATTGTTTTTACGTTTAAACCCTCCCACCTCACTCTCCATCTCTTCTCTCCATGCCCTTGAAATTTGCTGAACACCCCCTGCCAGCAGCCAGCGTTGGATATAGATTGAGTACTCCAGATTGCTTGATTGTATGCTTGCACACATATGGATGATTGCACAGGATATAGCCCCATTATGATTCAGTGTTAGGAGGATTTTAGCTTCCTCGCTTTCTCTGATATGATTAGGATGCATCTGGTGTCTTTTCATATCTGGCCAAGCGTAAGGTATACTTCTGCATGATGATGGGAGGGCCGATGGTTCTGTGATAAAACTTTTTGTCACAAATTTCACTGATTTGCTTCGTCGTCGTCTATCATAACTGAAGTTTGGTAATGTTCATCAGACATGAAACCCAGCAAAAACCAGGGACAATCCAACGATGAGCCGATTTTTTTCCCCTGAAACAATATGCACCAAATTTTTTTCTCACAGAATTTTCAGGTTTGAGTAAATTAATACAATTCAACAACTTCGTTCACAGCAGCTGTGCCAAGACGCGATCTGACAATATTTATACTTCACAATGAGACCACTGTCTAAATATATTATTTGTTCATCTAATATTTACTTTATACACTTCACTTTGACTTGGTATTAGATATACGGTAGAAGTTTGGCTGTATATATGAATGAACTGGTACTAACTGTATGTACTCTGCTTGATCTCTGAGATTGGCTGCATGCATGGTATATATTGTTGATCTCTTTGTTGTCTAGAAACCGACGTGCTGGGTATACTGTGAATAGGCCTTCGATTGCATGCCGATCGGGGCACGGATGATGAGATCCGGAAGATCAAACGCATCAACGAGTTCTCGCGCGACAAGCCTCACCTGGTAACTGAGGTAGTCTGTCAGTTTGTGGATAGCCTGCAAGCATCAGGGGGGGTACTGTCAGGTTCTGTTTCCAGTGTGAAGTTAGAGCTGAAATTGCAGTATGAGACTACCAGACTGACAAGCAGAAACAAACCTTGGCTTTGTTTGGGGCCACGTAGTCTACATTCCGGTAAGTTCCAATGTCTTTCCAGATCCTATCGAGTGCGTAAAGGTCGCACACCAGCTTCAAAACTTCCTGTGTTTTTTCGTCGGGGCAACTGCATAGATGCATCAATGATTCAGCATCGTAAGTCATTGTTGTCACATGGACATCACTGGGTAAAAGTCAAAAGGGATACAAAAGACATATGAATCTGAGCAAGCTTTGATTGTTTCATATCAGTTTATTCGTTGTGGTTCAGCTAAACAATATCGTGATGGTAAGGGCTCAAACATGAGAGGGGTTCGGAGTGGCAAAAGTCAAGGATACCAGCAACAGAATCATACAAGGAATGAAGGGCTCAGTGCTTTCTGCTATAAAGTGATTTGGTGGCTTGGTGCTTGCAGAAAGAATTCCACAACTCAACCACAACGAATCAGGATCAAAGCTCAAAAATGCAATCAGGGCAACAGGAGGATTTTTCAGGGGAGCTGGTTGGACTTTGTAGTTGATTATTTCAACCAAACAAATCTTAGGAAGAACTAATTCAACAAAATATAACTTCTGAAGTATTAAGGTAATAGTAACTAGTAAGTAATGGTGGTTTGTTGTTACAACAGTGTAACTGAGGACAAGCAAAAACACAACCGCTGCAAAAGAATATACCTTTTCACTGCTTCTATAAACCTCGCAAGGATGACAGACTCAATGTGTGACTCTGCAAGTGTGAGCAGATGGTTTAAACATCTATTCCATGCACCAAAACCTCCTAGTGTCTTGATATGCTTCTGGAGTCGAGCAGCAACACTATGCAGTAACCGGGATGTTCGGTACTGAGAAAAAAGTTCATCCAATTGGTACAGAAATTTTATCCAAGTACTGAGATTATTACTAAGATATGACTCACTCTGAATGCATCCAGCTGGAAGTTAGGATTCCGTAGATGATCTTCCCCTTCCCATCGAGCAGTGACAGGATTAGGCTGGGACAAGTAGGTACTCATGGAGTCTCTCAAGTAGTTCCAGGTGACTGAGAGTGTCCCTCCCTTAAATTTTTCCTGGTATTGCTTCAGGAGATCGCCAGCAACCTACAATAGCATCATAAGAGGCACATTAATTGAAGGATAGGTAACTTCATAGCAAATGACTAATCCAAACTTCCGTTTAACCATGGCCATCACATGATTCCAACTATAGTTACATATGTGTGCTCTTAAGATATATTATTCCAACGATCAGGAAACCTGCCAGTGAAGTACTACATAGGTAGTCTGAGATATAAGTCACCAGCAGTGGACTTTGTAGAGGATGATTGGGGTTACCTGCTGCAAAAGAACTGTATTGTCTCCTTCAAATGTTTGAAATATATCATGGTCATTGCGTAGAACACCAAAATGATTTACAGCAGCATAACCATGGCCACCACATGATTCTCGGCATATACTAATAGATTTTGCTGTATACGAAGTTATGTAGGCTTTCAACCCAGATGAAAGAACATGGACATCTGCGATAACATCCTTATCATTGGTTTTCTTCATTTCTGAGTACTTATCCACCAAATACGCTCTGGCAAACTGAAATGCATACGATGATGCCAACATAGGCATTAGTTTGTGCTGGTGAGATTGGTAATCCAACACACTGATTTCAGGCTGCTTAGGTGGTCCAAATTGGTGACGCAGTAGAGCATATCTAACAGCAATGGTTACTGCAACTTTGAGTACCCCAACAGAACTATATGCAAGACCGACTCGTCCGCCAACAAGCTCGCCAAGGGTTGCTGCAAATCTTTTGTTGATTGTGGGGAGAGTGCTTGTGTATTTTCCATCTCGTGCCACATCACCAAATCGGTTCAAAAGATTGTCACGAGGTATTCTAACAGAACGGAACCTCAGCGCACCATTATCTACACCATTTAGGCCTATCTTATGGCCACAATCATTGATCTCAATTCCAGGAAGAACAGCATGGGTTTCAAGGTCTCGTATCGGGACAATAAACGCATGAATGCCCATATCAGCAGGTTCCCCTCCTTTTCCTTGAAGCGGTAAAATTAACCTTGCAAAAACAGTAGCATATTTCCCATGAACTGCTGCGTTACCAATCCACCACTTAATAGCTCCATCATTTGGGGTATTAATAATGAACTCGTCAGTAATTGGATCAAATGTAGCAGTAGTCTGTAGGGCTTGGACATTGGATCCTATTAAAAAGAAAAATAAAAGAAGAGAAAAATTGTGAGGATTCTTTTCAAATTATTGTAAACAGTGTTTCAGGTGGTGGGTACAAGCAAGGCTATGTAACTGAACTGAAGTTTGATAGAATGCAAATCAACCAAACAATAGAGATCAGTAGATGCTGAAGAAATAAATAATTGGAGAATCTAACCATGATGCAGTTCTGTCATTGCAAAGCAGCCTGGATAGTCCAAATTGTCAATTCTGTCAAAGAACTTATCTCTGTGCTTTTTGGTTCCCAGATTTATTATAGAACCTCCCCAGAGACTGCATTAACAAGCAGGTTAAGCTAGTGAATTTCCAACAATGGACAGACAAGAGAAAATTAGTACATAAAAGAAGTAAATAACTACAAATGTTGTGTTATTGTCCTGCAAAGATCACAAAACTATACAATAAACCACAAAATCGTTTGACACAACCGGTGAGGACGTTTTAAATAAATTCCAGTACATTAAGATATAAAACTGAGAAGATATGACTGCAGTGTTTGAAGTTGTATGAACCAACAAACTAAACTACAGAGTGCATATGCATGCACACTGTAAACAATCCCAAAACTCAAGCAGAATTACCGACTACAGAACATGAGCACATAAAGTGCCTTTGTTGGTTGGAATTCGACAATAAAAAGAGAGAGAACATATGTACACGCGATACTTCAGAAAGTTATTTTCATAGTCCCTGTCACTCGAAAGCACTTGCCCTCACGAAAGAGTGTAACTGTGATCCTGCCGTGGACAGCTATCGACAGATCCATGCCCCAACTCACAATAACCATGGTAGGATTCTCATGAATGTGAAAAACCAACAGCAAGAACACCACATGATCAAGGACAGTACTCGCCTCTCATGCTTTATGTTGCTCACAATCAAAAGAGTAAAAAATCTTATTTAATAAAAAAACAAATTTTAACATCAGCATCCAGACAAGTATTGCACTATGCTAGTTAGTTAAACATATTAGTCACACTGACAACGATATCAATTGATCCATAAATGAAGTAGATTCTATGATTTCGACCATCAGATCAGAAATTGTCAGTTCCACTAAACGAGAAGTTCGATCTAGTAACACCTCGCAACATCAAACAGCTATGTAATTAACCCTTCTCGTTAACTAACAACTAACTACCCCCATATGAAACATATCGAAGCGTCAGCATCGACTGGTGCTAGTAGTAGCAGTTAGTTAATTAATTAATTAATTAATTAATTAATTACAGCATGCAGTAAAACCACACAAGCGCGCGTACCTGTACTGGACGCCGAGCTTGATGCCGAGGGAGATATCGATGCCGCCGGCAGCCTCTATGAGCGAAAGTACGCCGCGGGTCGGTCGCCATGAGGGTGAGCGGGCGCACGCCGGCCTCCCGCACCAGCGCGGCCATCTGGCGGAAGCAGAGCTCGCGGTGCGCGGCCATGGGCAGCTCCACCGGAGTCTGCAAGTCCGTCCGCGCCACGAGGAACTCGTACACCCGCTCCTGCGTCGCGCGGTGCCGCCCCCGCAGGTACGCCGAGAGTACTGCCGCGTCCGCGCCCGCCGCCAGCCGCCTCCCCGCGCACGCCGCGAGGCCAGCGCCTCCGCCCCTCCCGAGGGGGCGGCGACGAGGGCTGGAGGAGGTGGAGAGAGAGGCGGTGGAGACGGCGCAGCGCCGGCGGCGAGTCGTCGTCGTCGGAGCCGGAGCGGTTGGTGGTGGCCATGGCGAGGCGGGGATGAAGTCGTTGGACGAAAAGTGTTTGTTTAATAATAGGCACGGGAGGCGAGCCTTACTAGCAGATAGCTCCCTGTAAATTTGGGTATTTCATATGTACCCTTATTTTGGGACTTTTGCGCCCAAAAAATAGTGCACTTTCGGACTAGAGTGTGGTAATTTGTGGTTTCGAAGGTGCTATGTGTTATATTTTTGTAGATAGGGACGACCAACGCAATAGGATGATAGGCGAGTGACGTGTCACCACTCCCTTATCGTATAAATAGCGGAAAGCGACCCTCTGATCTACCACGCTCGAGTAATTGTAGTTCTACGCCTTAGCAGGCAAGTGCACTTGCTGTGCTTGTCTAAGAGTACTGTAGTGCCGGAGCTCTGCTTGGTACGAAAAGCGTGTTAAATGTATGATCTGTCTTTGCTTTTATTGTCGAAAAGAAAACCTATCCCTTTGTATACTAATTGAATGTCCTCTTAAGCCCATGTTAATCAGAAAATACTAAAAATTTTCATATTAATAAAAAAAGAGTTGCTAGAAAATCTTATATTATTCTAAAAAAAAGAGAAAATCGTGATCGTCCAATCTCCTTAATCAAAGCTCACATGTTAATCAGAAAATGCTAGAAATTCCTACGTTAATCAGAAAAAAGAAAAATGCTAGAAAATCCCATATTATTCTAAAAAGAGAGAAAATCGTGATCGTCCAATCTTCTTAATCATTTTCATCTACGGCTTAGATACATTTATCTATTTATAAGAGATATATGGTAAATCAAAAGAGTACCATACGGGAGGGAAACTTTGCTATATAAAATTGTTATTTTCATCCATGGCATATATTTGTTTATCTATTCATAAGAGGTACATGGTAAATCAGAGAAGTAACGTATGGAAGGAAAGCTTCGTTTTTCTTATTTACTCTCATCTTCAGTCCTCATAAAAGAGCAATGATCTGAAAATAGAAAAAAATACGAGAAGATATTATTGTATACGTTACGAATTAGATCTATTTATAAAAATTATTAGCCATGATGACACACGACTACTATTTATAATTTAGTTTCAACGGGAGCGAACACCGGCGGAGGATGGTGACGCAGGAACCCCCTCCCCGTCCTGTCCGAGGATGCTCCGATTCCACCCCGCCACAATTTTTTCCTTCTTCGCTTTAGTTTCTGCGTACCCGAAAACTCCGAAATCAAGAAAAGCACATATTCTCTCTATCGATTGCCTCATATTCTCCCTATCGAATATCGATTCCCTCAGCTGCGTATTAACAGTACGGCCATCTAATTTCCACATGTATACAGTAGATTAACCATCACGACAGTTGAACTAGCATCCCCGAAGAAAAATGCCCGTACAAGTAGCTGAGTCAACAGCATGGTCTCGCATGATTTTATAAATGGGAAGAGCTAGCAGCCGGCCGTTCGATCTGAGCATGTTGTGTTGGACGTTCGGTGCAATATTTTTTCTAACATCTGTAATATTTTTTCTAACGTGTGTAACATTTTTTTTCGCACACACATTTCTATTGTAATCGAAGGAAAGTGTTTTACGTGTAGGAAAAAAATGTTTCACGTGTAGAAAAAAAATGTTGCAGCGATTCGGATCGATATTTCTACTGTTATCGAAGAAAAATATTTCACGCGTAGAAAAAATATTTCACAGATAAAAAAAATATTACAGCGTCCGAAAAAATCGGACGTCCGGCTCCAAACAATTCCGTTTATAAATCGGATAAACAATCACGATAGTAGCACTGGTGCTCCATGAAATGAGCAAGACAACATCATGCAAGAATCATAAAATACATTATTATCTTATTAGTTTTATCTGATCTTATTGGGCTTTGGGCTAGGCTTGAGGTACGAAATGTGGCCCCAGCCCGGAATAGTTGGGCCGGACCGGGCCGTTATGGGCTTCCCACTTGAGGAAGGATAAGCTGCAGCCTGTACGAGCATTTCTTCTCCTGCCCCAAGCAACACGACTATATTCGCCCATATATACGGCCCAGCCCAGACAAATGGACACTGTCGTTCCGAGTGCAAAGTAAAGCGGGCCGGCCAACGAATTAAGCAAGACTAGTCTAATCAATTCGAGGCTCGAATTATTACATAGTCAAACTTCGTAATATTTTATCACTAATATTTTTCAAGATATTTAATTTGATGGCATTAAAATAGTATTAAAATGATATTGTTAGATTTACCTAAAAATACTTTTATAATATTACACTTCTATAATATTTTATAAATACGTCTGTACGAAATTAACAACCAAAATTTAACATTGAATACCGTCAAAAACTAAGAATGCCAGTATTCTGAAGCTGAGGTAGTAAGATAGTACAATATTCTGAAACTGAGGTAGTAAGATAGTTAGTACCATGTTTTCTCTTCCTTCTAGAATTCTATTAGAATGTTCAAAACCGATGCAAAATAGGGTTGTTGGGATAGAAGTTTTACCAAAATCGTTTTTTTTTTTACAAAAATACAGTACTCAAAAGCTATAAAACCTTTTTGCTATCTAGTTTGGTTGCGAGAGAATAAATAAAGTTAATACAACCAGCATTGAAATTATGAAAATTTTCAAAAATCTACTCCCACTCTGTTTTCACACTAAAAATATATTGAAAGGATTTGTCTGCACTAGCGTTCAAATGTTTTTTGTTCAGCCAAACGATCAATCTGAAATCCGTAAGGAATTTAGATTGAACTGTTTGGGATGAACCAATGTTTTGGGTTTGTGCACTTGTGTACCAAAAAAAAAAATGTAGAGTGCATCGTACAAAAAGATCAAAGGTTTTATTCATCTTTTGTAATATATAAGTCTGTCTTTTTGTCCTTTTTCACAATGCGCGTATAATCATATTTTTGCACAATTTGTTTTTTGCACGTGCACATACACTAACATGTTCTACATCTATGAATTTTTAGAGATTTATTATTTTTTTCGAAGTGCCTTAGTCCACAAATCAACCAAAATGTGTCCATATGAACCTAGGTTCATAAAATACGTGTTGAAAACCATTATTAGTAAAATTACAAAAGAAAATTTTCACGAAACATATAAACAAAAATCTTATCTGATGATGTCCAATTCATTACCAAGTCTTAGTAGAGTCGAAGACTTGCAGAGTCAACGGTCAACGCTAAATGTGAATACCACATTGATCTGAGCTCACCTGCTCAGACCAGCTACCGATCGACCTTCCTCCTCCCTTCCTTGCAGTGCCCGAGTTGTCGCCTTCTATCGCCGGCGATGTTGCCACGCACCGCCTCCGATGTACCTCGCCGTCGCGGCGGCACGGAGGTGCAGCCTGACGTTTCCACGATTTCTTAAATCAATCGTTACTTCGCCTTCCCGCGTGTATGGATCCGCACACCTACTGACTGACACACGGGCGTGTATGTAGATTCCAGCCGAGCGCGGCGCCGGCGGTGGTGACGACGACGGCGACACGGTTCACCCGAGCGTCCACAAGCGGATGAAGCGGTTTGCGGAGTACTCGAAGCGCGCCATCCTGTACGAGTTCCCGCTCGCCACGTCGCTGCTCGTCCACCGGACGGCCACCTTCACCGGCCACGCGTGCGCCAAGGTTGGCATCATGCTGCTCTACGCTGCCCTCTTCCTGGACCTCATGGCGGCGATATACCTCGCCGTCGTCGGTGCGCACATGCAAGGCTGCGACCCGCACGGCGTCCAGGTTTACGCCTCCGCCGTGCTCCTCATGGCCATGCCCTTCTTCCTGCTCCTGTCGCTCAACGTAACCTACGCCTTCCTCGCCATCGCGCTCGGGCCGCTCCTCTTGCTTGTTGTCTTGTTGTTCCTCAAGGAGAGCCGCAGCGGCGCTGAAGCGGGACAAGAGTTCCCGCGCGACGAAAGCGGGGAGATGGTGATGAGCTACGATGACTACGACGGCAAGCTCAATAACCTGTTCGATGCCTCGGCCGCCGTCAACATCATCGCTGGCGGCGCGGGGCTGATGGGCGCCTTCTTCGGCTACTCCAAGAACTTCTTCCCGCGGCACGACGTCAGCGTCTCCGAGAGCCTGCTGTTCCTGACCATCATCGCCGGCCAGTTCGTCATGCTGGTCACCACGGCCCGCCCGATGTTCCGCCAGCCATCCTCACCGCCGAGGTTGGCCGGATTCCTCGGCCACCTGTCGGGGAGCCTTCCGGTGCTGCTCTCTCTCACCGCGCTCTCCGGCGCCGCCGATTTCGTCGGGGGCCTCGCCCTGCTCGGCTTCTCGCTCGACTTCCTCGAGCTGGCCTTCTTCTTCGGATCCAAGTTTTACAGCGAGGAGGTCGAGGCGGACCGCGCGGGTGAGCAGCACCCCGACGCTGACGAGCAGGCGCGGCTCGACGGCCTGCGGCTGCTGTGGCTGTGTGTCATGTACGTTTTCTTCACGGCGCTGGTGGCGTTTTACTCGGAGCACGCTGGGAAGACGAACCTCGAGGGGCTCGACCAGTTCAGGGTGCTGCTCTACTTCTCGGCCTTCTGCTGCTGCAAGCTCCACGGCGAGGGGAAGCTGCCGCTGCTGGCGGCGGTGGACGCGCCGAGAGACCGTCGCTCGCGTTGGGGGTTCGCGGTCTTGCGCTTGCGCGCCGCCGTCATGGGTCTCGCCGCGATCGACGGGCTCTGGCGTATTGCCATGATGTTCCTCAAGTAGGGCCCTGATTGTTTCCTTAATAAGGCTCCGTCTGGAGAGGATTATGGTAATCTCGTTTCACGTTGGGCTAAATGCTTGTCAAACTGTTGAGAAATTAGACATTTTCCAGATTAACTTCCGAATATAAATCATGAACAGCATGACAGAAACTAGCATGTATATCTCTAACATACTAGATAGCACGAACATCACGAACATCATGATAAACATGATTAACCACGAGGTTAGGACAGATTGAACGTACTGAGCAGAAGAGGATGACGGCGCGTTGCGTTGCAGTTGCGGTGTTGACGTAGTAGGTGCAGTTGCGGTGTTGACGAGGTCGATGTTGGTGACGGCGTCGCGAGAGCAGCCGCTACGACGACGCCCAGCGGCGAAACAGGAAGACGAGCGTGGTAGACGAACTTGAGCGATCGCGCTGAGCGCTTCCCAAAACCTTATTCGCCCTCTCCGGTGCAGGATCTCAAGGCGAAGGGTTCCGGAGACTGCTCTCCGATTGCGATGCACGTCGGCGCTCGGGATGGAGAAGATTACGACGGCGTGCGGGGAGCGAGAGGTGGCAAAACCCTAGCGATGTGTACTCTCAGTATTCCTCTACACGGGTGCACGACGCGGATTTATAGGGTTACTCGTAATCGTGACCGAACGTGACTCGAGAACGTGCCACGATCGGAGTCGATTCTGAGTCCTTATCTCATCTTGCAAATGCGACGAACCCGAGTAGCAAAAGAATAAAGCGCAAAAGGCTGCGTCTGCGCAAGGCCCCGGACCGGATTTCAGACCATTCACGCAGTGCCACCGCCGCCCTCGCCCGCCCGAGCCCGAGCCCGAGCCCGGCCCGGCCCGGCGAGGCGAGGCGAGCGTGTGGGCTTTCTCCTTTCTCCCACATGGTTCTAGGAAGGTGGAGAGAACTCTCCCTTATAAATTGGTCATCCTCCATCTCCACAAGCAATATGGGACTAATGCTTGCACACATGCCTCCTCATGAATGGGCCTTTGAGATTTTCTAGAATTTATTTGTCTCAATTAAGTGGACTTGACCCAAATAATCCAACAATCCCCCACCAGATCTCAAAGTCCATTTAGAGATTTGCCAATACTCACTACTGTTTAATATACCAGTGTTTCAAAGAGACCTTAAGTTGAACTTCTGCCTAGAGCTCTAAGCTACACCCATCCACAACTTGAACAATGGACTATGCCTTGAATTGCAAGTTTTGTGTGAACAGATTTCACTCAAAGTCATAATCGATACACTGGCCGCCAAGAGCCTTCTCCATGGTGGAGCATATGAGTCGTACTCCATGGTCTCTTCATGAGCTTACTAGAGATCACCCGAGTCTCATAGATCGCGACTTTTAGACAATCGGGCTCATATAGGTGTGTTCTTTCAAGAATGCTCAGAGAAACGAAGATGTTAAGCTAGTTATAGTCAATAGAAACACATTAAGGCATATTGCCATCCCGCTTCTGACATTTTGAGAGTATTGCATCTTCACTTAGAGAGGGTAACAGACACTCTCCTCGGTTAAGCCAATGCTTGTTTTACCCAGACCCAATTCACGGGATCTCCGATCACAAAGGTTGAGTTACCACTATTGCAACTTATATGGGTCTCATACCCATCTCCTCGATGCACTTTCTATCACATTCCGTGATAGTCCCTTCGTAAAGGGATCTCGCGATTTTTGTCCTGTTTGAATATAAGTCACACTTATTACTCCGGAGTTTCTCAATTTCTGACAGACTTGATGCGTCTTTTAACGTGTCTTGATGACTTCGCATTATCCTTAGCAATGTTCACTTTAGCAATCACAGATTGATTATCACAGTTCATAAGGATAGCCGTATCGGTTTTTCAACCACCAAGCAAGTCCATCAAGAGCTCACGCACCAATCTGCCTCTCAAGTGGTCAGATCTAAAGCGATGAGCTCCGCCTCCATGGTTGACCTTGTCAAGATGGTCTGCATTTGCAAGACCTCCATGACCTTTGCACCACCACCAATGGTAAACACATATCCACCGGTGGCATAGAGCTCATCTACATCGAAATCCAGTTCGAAGTCATCAGATCCTCAAGCAATCGCAGGTGCCTGAATAGTGAATCGCATAACTCATAGTACCTTTCAAATAGCGCATTACCCTTTCAAGTGCATGCCAATGATCGAGCCGGGTTTGACATGAACCAACTCAATTTGCTCACAACAAATGATATATCGGTCTCATTGCACCAAAGAAGATACATGAGCGAACCGACAATCTGAGAATATCTCAATTGGTTTAAGCCAATTCTCTTATTCTTTCTCGGTGTCACACCGGGATCATAAGGAGTGGGGAGGGCTTCTCAGTCCATAAAGCCAAACCGGCTCAAGACCTTCTCCACATAGTGGGATTGCGAAAGAGTAATCCCACTCTCATCCTTAATAAGCTTGATGTTGAAATTACATCGGCTTCTCCCGATCTTTCATATCAAATTTCTTTGTGAGAAAAGACTTGACCTCATTGATCACATCAATATTTATGCCAAAGATCGAGATATCGTCCACATAAAGGCACAATATAACTCCTTCACCCCCACCATAGCGATAGTATACACATCTATCAGCCTCATTAATGACAAAGTTCGCAGAGGTCAAAGTGGTGTCGAACTTCTCATGCCATTGCTTAGGTGCTTATTTCAGGCCATACAAAGATTTCAACAATTTACACACCTTGCTCTCTTGACCCTTTACTACATACCCATCAGTCGCTCCATATAGATTTCCTCATCTTGCTCTCCATTAGGAAAGTCGTCTTCACGTCCATCGATGAACAAGAAGACCATACGAGGCGATCGGGAAAGTAGTACTCGAATGGTGGTCATTCTAGCAACAGTGAATAAGTATCAAAGAAATCTTCGCCTTCTTTTGGGTGTAACCCTTAGCCACAAGCCGAGCCTTGTACTTTTCAATAGTACCATCGGGCCTAAGCTTCTTCTTGAACACCCACTTACATTCGAGGTTTTACGACCATAGGGTCGTTCGGTCACCTCCCAAGTCCCATTGGCAAGAATCGAGTCCATCTCATTCGGGCGGCTTCTTTCAATTATCTCATCTCGGAGATGCATATGCCTCTGCAATGGACGTTGGAGTATCATCCACGAGGTACACAATGAAATCATTGCCAAAGGATTTTTCAATCCTCTGTCTCTTGCTCTTTCTAGGAGCTTCATTGTCATCCTCCTCTAGGATTTTCTCAAGTGGTTGCTCGAAGACACAGCAGTGTAATAGTCTCGTGAATTATCTCGGAAGAAAATCTAGAAGTGCTATGCATGTCTTTCATCGGAAATATATTCTCAAAAATGTAGCATCACGAGACTCCATAATAGTATCAACATACATATCGGCACATCAGATTTAACTACTAAAATCTATAAGCGATGCTCATTGAGCATATCCCGAAAAGACACAATCCATCGTCTTAGGCCCGAGCTTACGCTTTTTGTTAATCGGTACATTGACTTTCGCCAAGCATCCCCATGTGCGCAAGTAAGAAAGTGATGGTTTTCTCCCAACCCACTTCTCGTAAGGGTCTTCTCCATGTTTACATTGGGAACTCTATTCAGACATGACATGAAGTCAACACACCTCCCCCACCATACCTTAGATAAACCAAAGAAGGTGTCTAACATGGCGTTCACCAAGTCGGTCGTCGTGCGTTTTTCCTCTCGGCAATCCCGTTTGATTCGGGCGAGTAGGGAGGTGTCCTCTCATGAATAATACCATGTTACGCATGAAATCA
Organism: Guadua angustifolia; assembly: GCA_036346375.1. Lineage (NCBI taxonomy): Eukaryota > Viridiplantae > Streptophyta > Magnoliopsida > Poales > Poaceae > Guadua > Guadua angustifolia. The sequence goes on from CM070520.1 coordinate 16,424,549, forward strand.
TCAAAGATTTTGGGAAAAATTCGCCACCACGATCCGACCTAAGGCGTTTGATCTTTCTCTCTAGTTGATTTTCAACTTCAGCTGTATAGATTTTAAAATAGTCTAGCGTCTCGTCCTTAGTTTTCAACAAGTAAACATAGCAAAATCTAGTCGCATCATCAATCAATGTCATAAAATATCTCTTTCCACCTTTTGTCAACACACCATTCATCTCACACAGATCAGAATGTATGAGTTCTAGAGGTGCCAAGTTCCTCTCCTCAGCCGCCTTGTGAGACTTTCGAGGTTGCTTCGATTGCACACAACTATGGCACTTAGAACCTTTGGCAATAGTGAAATTCGAATTAAACTCATCTTTGGAAAGCCGATTCATAAGACCAAAATTAATGTGGCATAAACGAGAGTGCCAAATACTGCATCATCATTAACACTACCACATATATGGTTCACAGACTTATTATTGAAATCTGAAAGGAAAAGCGGAACAAGCCTCCGCACTCATAGCCTTTACCAATAAATAGTCCATGCTTGGACACAACTACTTTATTGGACTCTAACACTACCTTAAACCCATCTCTGCATAGAAGGGAGCCACTAACGAGATTCTTGTTGATAGAAGGACATCTTTGCGTTCCTCAAGCGCACGATCTTTCCGAAGTGAACTTCAGATCCACATGCGCGTGCCATGAGCGAAGCATGTGACCCATTCCCCATCGGGGCGGAAGAATCCCGAATGACCGATAAGAAGAGAACATATTGATGTCGAACACACATGAGCGTTAGCACCGTATCAATCCACCAACCGGAAGATCAAATCTCGAGAATCTGAAGGTAAATTACCATACCTGCGTCTCGGCATTGCTAGCGGTCCTTTGTGTTGGATGACCTTGGACGTCTGTCCTTTGTTGGCCTTTTTTCCTCGGCGGTCACGCACGATCGGGGCATTCCTTGAAAAAGTGTCCGACCTCATCACATGTGAAGCGGTCACTCGGCCTTGTTCATCTTTTTCTTCTTGAAGTTGGTAGTCTTGTTAGGCTTATTTTTCCCTTTGTTCTTGCCGTAGTTCTTGAACCACGTTGGTATTTGATCGCCTCGGCTCCTTTACCATGAAATCCTTAGCCCGAGCCTTCTCTTCAACATCAAGGGGCGCTATCGGGTTTTCGATGATATCTTTGTCCTCTTATGTTTTAGAGTAGTGCCAAACTCCTCCACGAAGGAGGGAGTTTTGCAATGATGCAACCGCCACAAAAGGATCGGGTAAGACACATTCCAGAGTTCGAGTTCCTTGACAATGCATCAGTATCTCATGGGCTTGCTCTACAACAAAGCGATTATCGGCCATCTTATAGTCATGAAAATTCTCCATGACATACATTCCTTTACCGCATCCGATGCACCGAACTTGGCGTTCAGCGTATCCCACACCTTCGCGTCATTATGTGCATGTACACATCACACGACGATCGGCAAGAACGCTAAGAATGCATCCCACGAAGAGAGTATTGGCATCCGTGAAACTCTTCTGCTTTCGGCGGAAGATCACCTTCAGCTTGCCTTTACTAACCCGAATACATTCATAGTCGTAAGCGAGAGCGTGACCTTGACTTGCCACCTCTTAAAATGCACACGAGAGAATTTCTCGGCCTCGGTCGTCGGCAAATCCAGCCATTGTTAATCCAGAAAAATGTCTACAATAAGGTTTTTGGATTGTTGAGAAATTAGACATTTTCCAGATTAACTTCCGAATATAAATCATGAACAGCATGACAGAAACTAGCATGTATATCTCTAACATACTAGATAGCACGAACATCACGAACATCATGATAAACATGATTAACCACGAGGTTAGGGCAGATTGAGCGTCTTGGCGAAGAGGATGACGGCGCGTTGCGTTGCGATTGCGGTGTTGGCGTAGTAGGTGCGATTCGCGGTGTTGACGAGGTCGATGTTGGTGACGGCGTCGCCGCAGAGCAGCTAGCTACAACGACGTCGAGAACAGAAGACGAGCCGTGGTGACGAACTTGAAGCGGTCGCGGGCTTCCAAAAACCTTATTCGCCTCTCCGGTGTAGGATCTCAAGACGAAGGGTTCCGGAGACTGCTCTCCCGATTGCGATGCTGCGTCGGCGCTCGGGATGGAGAAGATTACGACGGCGGCGGCAGGGCGAGAGGTGGCAAAACCCTAGCGATGTGTACTCTCAGATTCCTCTACGGGTAGAGACGCAGATTTATAGGGTTACTCGTAACCGTGACCGAACGTGACTCGAGGAAGCTGCGTCTGCGCAAGGCCTGGACCGGATTTCGGCGGACCATTCACGCCAGCGCGCCCTCGCCCCGCCCGCCCGGCCCGAGCCCGAGCCGGCGGCGAGGCGAGGCGAGCGTGTGGGCTTTCTCCCTTTCTCCCACATGGTTCTAGGAAGGTGGAGAGAACTCTCCCTTATAAATTGGTCATCCTGCACCTCCACAAGCAATATGGGACTAATGCTTGCACACATGCCTCCTCATGAATGGGCCTTTGAGATTTTCTAGGATTTATTTGTCTCAATTAAGTGGACTTGGCCCAAATAATCCAACACAAACAACTTTGCAATCGGAGATTATTGTGTTAGAATCTCCTATATGTTATATATTAAGAGCTTCTATGCATGAATCACTATTTAAAAGTAAAACAAATATGAAAACATGAACGGAGAATGGATGATGATTAATTATCCCTTTATTTGCTATAAGATTTATATAAATTATATTGAAAGTGTGATGCAAGTAGTACTAGTGCAGTATGTTTCCCTGAACCATGTACTATATTTTCGACAACAGGCTCGCTACACCTATTGTAACATCCCGAAAATTCTAGTAAAATAAAAATAAATATTTTGAATTTGAGTATAATTATTTCTGAGTTTCCTTGGCATTATTGATTTTTATTTGTATTTCTTTGGATTTTTGTGTTGTGAGAATAATCAAATAAAAGAGAAATGAGAGTAAGAAATGCTAAAAGGTAAAATGGTAAAAAGTAAAAATTTGTAAAAATTACCATCTAAATCATAGGCCTTCAGGAAAATCATTTTTGCCCACAAATAAATTTTTATGAACAAGAATGAGACTTAATTATTGAAAAAACAATTGCTTTGACTAAAAAACAGTGCAAAGTCAGATTTGATGAAAAACCTGTAGACTTTATCTCGACCTGATAAAATTAACCTAGTAACCTAAATGCTTTACCTACTCCCAGTAAAAAACTCAGAAATTTATTCAGTTATATATGGCTTATAAAAATTCAAAAACAGAAACAAGAAAAATCTGAGAAATGGGGTGTCAGAATTTTAATTAAATAATTACCAAATATATTAACTTTAAATTTTTTAAGATAATTCTTAGATTAAATATAATTCTTATAAAAATTTTAAAAAATAAATTATGTCATTTGCGTCCTTAAGTAAATCAAAAACTGAATTAAGAATTATGAACAGTGCACAGTGTCAGAATTTTTATTAATTATCCGCAGGGTATTTTGGACCAAATTTTTTACTGAGCGTCTATAACTACCAGAAGGCTCTAGTAAAGAAGTTAAATAAAGTTTTTCGGTGATTAGATGGTTGTTTTAATGCAAAACACGAGCTGTCCTGAGTGGTATATCTAGCCTTATATTCTTCCCTCTCAATGTCGGTGGGCCCAATTTACCTGGGCTGACCCCCATCCGCTAGAGGAACAAAGCCAGCTCTCCATCCTGTCTCTGCAAATGGGACCCGGACCACTTGGCAGACTCCTCTCTCCCTCTCCTTGCTTCCTTCTGAACGAAGTTGCCGCCGCGACAGCGTTTATGCTAGCGAAACGCTGCCACGGCAAGCGTTAGGCAGCACAAGGTCACCTCCCCTCTGCCAAATCGCTGCCGCGGCACTGATTTCTCGCCTGTTTCGATGCCACGGCAAACTCTGGGCTAACCAATTCTTACCACGTCCGTTCCTCGTCAAATCAAACGCAGAGTTGGCGTCGTCCAGGAGCTCAGCCATTGCCACGTTTGTCCTCGGCCGTCCCTGCGCCTCGCTCTGTCTCATCCCAGCACCGGGAGTTTCGCGCCAACCCTCTGATCACGAATAGCACCGAGCCACGACTCCTTCTTCGCGTTCAAACACTGTGATGTTATCCTTCGCCGGCTATAAGTACTAGCTGAGCCACGCATTCTTCCCCTCTAATCCCTCTTCTCCTCAAAGCCGAAAGACTTCAATTCCATCCTTTCCCGCCATGGCCTAGAGTTCTAGAGCTTGGCCCAAGCACAAAATTTAGCCAAATCATCCAACCATTCCCAATTCCTTCAATCCATAGCATCAGTAGCTCATAAGAAGAAAAAAACCTCAAGAAAATCTGGTCTTCTCCATGCGCAATCTCACCGCCGTCGCTGCCCCTTCTTCTCCAAAGCCGGCGCTCGGTGGCGGAACTCCTCGGCAGCTTTCCGGTCAAAATAAGTTCAAAAATGGAACCACCGTGACCTGTGGATGCTTAAATACTTACCCATTCCAGTTCAGTCGTCGTGAATTTTGCTTCCGACCGGCCCGCCATTAGCGCAGCTCCTGGCCTCCGCCGGTGACCCCCTTCCAGCCATCCTCGGTGATGTTGAAGACCACCATCGTGTGAGAAGCGTCGATATATTTCTTCCCGTGCCTTCGCCATCACCGGAAATCCGCCGGAGCATCGCCGCCGGCCAGCCCTAATCGCGCCTCTGCTCTGTCTCACTGCCCGGCAGGTCCCAGCTGACAGTGGCGCAAGGTGAGACAGTTCAAATAACTAAAGGCGCTTCCTCTGTTATAAAACGTATTTTTTTTCTGTATTTCCAAGCCGACAAATAATCAAACAATTATAACTTTTGAATATTCTAACCAAATTGAATGAAATAAATTTATATATTCATGTAAAATTAGGAAGATTCAAAATGTACAAAAATATTTAATGTTTAAATCACGAGCGAATATTAAAATTAAAAATGAGATGTATGCACTAGTATGGACATTATTGCACATATGAAAAATATAATTCCTAAAATCATAAAATAAATTTTTATGTGTTTCGGAACCATGATAAGCTCAAATATGCGAAAATAATTAATTTTAAATTATTTTCTTTATAATCATTAGTAAACTCTAATGTGGCCATTAATAAAATAAAGATATAATAGCTCATAAAATGATGAAATGATTTGTAAGAAGTTCCTAGAAACATAAAGGACCTATGTATGTAAAAATATTTAGAATAGAATTTAGTTTGCATTCTTTTGCTAAAAAGAAATGCAAATTACAACAACAAATAAAAATGAAATCTATCGCGTTAAAGTCAAAATAAAGCAAAAATAGTTTTAGAACACTTTTAGGGTTGCGCCCTGCTAATACCAAAAAAATGAATACGAGATCATATATAGAGTAGTCGCAACTTGAATCAGAACACGACTCGTTACAACGTTAATATTGTGATCATTTATATTATTTCAACAGCAGACGAAATAATTCGTCTAAATGCTAAATCCTATAAAATAGGTTTAGAGACACTCTATAAAGTTCATGCTATCATATTCTAGAAAAACATCTTATTTATAACTTGCTTTCCGTCTAAATCCAGCTAGTTCAAAACCCTTAAGTGTTAATCATTCGCTTCACTTTTTCGTCGATTTCGTATAACGTAAACTTTATAATGCCACATAAGGTTTTTCAATGATGAATATAATGTCTTGACCAAATCATAAAACTTATGAAATTCGCTTAGTAGTGCTCTCCAAAGTATAGACTACCCTATTATGAAAAGATAATTTCATTTCATCATGTATCGCATATAAATCTTGTTAGCTCGATAAGCTTAAGTGTTAACATTTCTTAAGTACGTAATATGAATGAACGAACTTTGAGAAATCAATAATTATAAAAGTTTGTATCACCAGAACCTTCTCAAATATCATGAAAATGATACCAATAGCCTAAATCAATAGATTTAACTTACGTAAAACTAATTCTGAACAAAATCAATCAAAGAATAAGCGCTACTCATGCATAATCTGATATGATCACTTAAGCCTTTTTGGCAGCCCGCAAAACATCTCGTCTAAATGCAAAGTGTGTAGCGAATAGCCTAGAAATTATCTTTAGAGTATGGTCTACAGTAATATAGAAAAATATTCTTAATTTGTCTTGCTTTGCATCTGAATCCTATAAGTGAAAAACCCTTAAGTGACAAGGTTACCGGAAGCATAATATGAATAGTAAAGTCTATGAAATCTGTAACAGATGTTTAATTTCACTAATCCAAACAACTTTTGTATCTTGAATTCGATATTATAAATAAAAGAATACATAATTTTAGCTTCTTGAATTCATAAAGCAAGAATAGATAATCTTTAAAGGAAATTGCGCGTCGCTCATCTTGAAAGCTAATATCAGTATGAATGTTAAATCATTTAAAATGCGAAAATTTGAAATCATATAATCCAAACCCTATAATATTCTTGTTTTCTGCAGTGAATCTTTATTTGGTTTGCTGTCTATCTTCTTTTTGCCCTTATTGAAGTTTGTTATTTTCTTCTTATTGTTTTTAGTCAATAACGACGTGTAGAACCCGACGTCTCTAATTCCGTTGTCGCCTCCGTCAGCTGCGATCCCATCTTCGTCGTAAACAAAGATTAAGCAAGGTAAGCACCCCTTTGATCATATTGATCCCAGTATTTAATTTTTTCTTTGTTTATCAAATGGTTTCATGCATGTGTTTATTTTCTATAAATTCGCTATTTTGTGGTATTGGTTGATATACCTGTTGTCTCATGAAACTTTCTTGATAAGTATGGACATATGAACCTTGATAACCATAGATTAAGGATAAACACTACTTAATGTCATCATGGGTATATGCGATTACATATTATTCATTCTTAGCCATGCTTTGGAATCAACAAGATAGATGATCAGATCAAAATGATTTCCTGAGAATTTAAAATGGTTGGAAATATCACTATTGGTTGCTGGTATTTTGGTTAAAAATCCAAAATAAAATTATGATTTTGACGCGGGTGATTATTGGCAATAGCCGGATTTGCAAAGAGAATTGCACGTAGTGTAGGGTGGAGTATCACCCGTGTCAAATTAAGGACCGAACATTGTGTTGTATGATCCAAGATATATTCGTACAAACCACAAGTGTTGGAATGGGGCAACCTTAAACTAATTAAGTTACCTAATTTAACTTTGCATTTATGGAAGGCGGGAGCTAGCATAGGCATTCCTTTCTAGGTCTGCTTGTAGGGGTTTCTACTTACTAATGCAACGGTGTACGCCATGCTATGGGGGAATTTCATCATTCTATGCCCTGAGTTCTCTTGCCATAATATGGGTTAACATCCCGGGCTGGTGCGAATTTAACCTAGTTAATGTAAAAGTTTTCATCATGAATATTCTGGCCACACGCTAAAAGTACGTGAACATTTGCGGCAAAAAGAAAAAGTCATGACTTGTGGGTAAAGTTGTACACCTCTACAGAGAATAAATCTAATCGATTAGCCGTACCCGCGGTCTTGGGAGTCTTGGTGAACTGATGCATGTTAGATGTTTTATTATTTTCAAAAGGGATTGGTTTCATTTGTTTTTGCAACTGATGCTTTATGTGAAAGGGCTGACATTGATGGATTTCATGATTGGATTATTCGTTGCTTGCGAAGGGCTGTGAGTATTACTTATGCTTTACTTATTTCGTATCAATTAAACTTACTCTTACAAATTCCGTTTAAAAATGTCAACTTGATTTACAAATTCAGTTTCGCTTTATGCAAATTAACTGTAGTAGACTCCTTTAACTTGGCCTGCATTTATATATTTGCAAATACCACTCTTAAGTCTTGTTTAGTACGAAAGTACTCACCCTTGCTTAATCTATTGTTTTAGACGGATAAGTTAGCGAAGTTTCAAAGATTGTTTTCGTCTCAGGATGCGGGAAATTCTTCAATGAGATCTTTCTAGGGATTTATAAATGAGTGCCTGCGGGTTGGATGGGCACACTACAAGGCTTTGCTTCTTTTGCTGCTATATACTCTGAGTTATAAGATTTCTTTGTTTAATAGCTTTCATTTAAATAATATGATGTATGGTTGTGATTCCAATTGCTGTAAATGTGCGTACTAGCTACTGATCCAAAGACTAGTATTGTATGCACATGCGATTTCTATTTTTGCATTTA